>CAKNXH010002105.1:38181-52294 GCA_932178445.1 Andricus quercusramuli | reverse complement strand
CAGGGTGTCGCCCGGTACGCCTCCACCTTTTGGGAAAACTTCCTCCCTTTATTTAATAGTAGCTAACGCGTTGCATTTTGCAGGCGCAAAAAACACTTAATTTTCAATTACAAAAAAAAATAAGAAATTTTTTCGAAAAAATCGTTATGTACCCTCCAGTAAAATTGCCTTTAGATCATGTAATTAAAATATCAGATTAAACAATGCATTTTTGTAGACGTATTATGGATCTCGAGCAAACCCGAGTCGTTCAAAACGCCTTAAAAGCAGCTCTTGATTTTCCAATCCAGAAGTAGATTTATTATTTCCATTCTTTGGAGAAGGTGTTATCGAAGGTTCGAACACCCTTGAGAAGAAAAGATAAGAAAAGGGATAACGGAAAATCCATTTATACTGTGGTATAATACTGGAAAATAGAGTGGTTCTGAGATTATCTGTGTTCTTTAAATTTGAATTTAAAAAACCAGTCTTCTTCAAATTTCAGCGGAGAGACTTTTTCAAACGGTGAGACATCGTGATCGTGGCAGGGTCGCTACGTAATGGTTCACAGGTGACAATAAAGCCATTTAATACGATGCGGGAAATTTTATTACCACACAAAACAGGATTTAGGACTTCTATGATAAAACCAGCAGCGTAACTGGGCCACTCTCTCCATTAATCCAAACTTTCCTCAGCAATTAAAAGTTTGTTTCAGGATTTCACACTTCACAGTCCACAATTATCTCAAAATAGGGGAAATAGGGTGATTTTTCACGAAAACAAGGGGAATAATAGGGGATTAGCTTTTTTTAAATAAAATTATTGTAGGTACCATATTAAATATAATATGAAACGATTTCAATTCTTAAGATTTCAAGTTGAGTTTTCAAACTAAAAAGCCAATTTTTTGGAAAAGCATTGACTTTAAAAAGATGAATTTTCAAAAGAAAAGTTCATTTTCAATGAAGAAAAATTAATTTTTAATCACATAGTTGAACTTTCAAGAGAGACAAATTTTCAATAAAATGGTTTATTTTTAAACCAAATAGTCCAATTTTCAAACAAAAGAGATTAAACATCAACCAAAATCCAAATAGTTAAATTTTCAAGCCAAATACGATTTTTTTAGAAGACAGTTGAATTTTCAACCAGAAAAGTTGAATTTTTAAACAAAAAATGCAACCAAGAAAGATGACTTTTCAACCCAATAACTGAATTTTCAACTGAAATAGATAAGCCTTCAACAAAAAATGGAACAGTTACATTTCAAACTGATAAAATCAATTGTCAACAACAAAAAAAACAACAAAAAACGAACTATCAGCAAAGCAGTTCAATTTCCAACCAAAGAAACGAATTTTCAAACACGAAGATTGATTATCTACCAAAAAAGAATAAATCTTTAACAAAAAATATTAATTTTAAACGAAATAGTTGAATTTTCAACTGAAAAATATACTATTTCATTCAAAAATGGATTAGTTAAATTTTCAGTTGAAAAAATTAATTTTTTACCAAAAAAAAAGTAATTTTCAACCAAATAGCAGAATTTTTAACCAAAAGAGATGAATAATGAACCCAAAACACAAAAGTAGACTTTTCAACCAAAAAAGTTAATTTTCAATCCAGAAAAATTATCTTTCTACCAAAGATCAACTCTCGATTCAAAAAGACGCTATTTCAACAGAAAAGTTAAATTTTCTACGAAAATAGAGAAATTTTCAACAAAATAATTACGATTTCAACAAAATAGTTGAACTTTTATCCAAATAGTTGAATTTCCAAGCCAAAAAGACACATTTTTTAGAGAACAATTTAATTTTCAACAAAAAGGCTATCTGAACCAAATTTTTAAATTTTCTAAGAAACCAGTAAATTTTCAAACTAAACTAATGAATATTATACCAAACAGTTTAATTTTCTATCAAAATAATGAATTTTGAATCAATACAATCCGAAAATAAGAATTGTAAACAAAAAAGTTAATTTTCAACCAAATAGTTGAATTTTTAATAAAAAAATTAACTTTGACACGAATAGTTGAGTTTTTTAACCAATGGGTGAATTTTCAAACAAAACAAATGAATTTTATACAAAAAAGTTAAATTTTCAACCCCTAAATGTGAATTGTTAACTAAAAAATTCATTTTCAACCAAAGAGATAAATTTTCAACTAAAATTATCAATCCTCAAGCAAAAAAATGAATTTTCAAGAAAGTAGTTTAACTTTCAATCAAGTAGTAGAATTTTCAACCATAAACTATTTTAATTTTTAATCAAAAACATTTGTGTACAACCAAAAGTGACTAATTTTCCACGAAATAGTTGAATAAGAAATCAAACAAGATTCTCTACCAAAAGAGATGAATTTTTATCAAACAAATTAATACTCAACCAAAAAGAAGAACTTTTAACGAAATAGTTGAATTTTCAACTAAATACGATTAATTTTCTACAAAAAATGGAAGTCATATTTTTAGTTAAAAAAATGAATGTTTAACTAAAAAAAAGATTTCCAACAAAATAGTTAAATCTTCAAGCAATAAAAAAGTAGTAGAAATTTCGACCAAAAAATATGAGTTTTTGAGAAAATAGTTGAATGTTCAACCAAGTAATTAAATTATTAACGAAACAGTAGAATTTTCAACCAAAATTTGAATTAATTCAATTCGAATTTAATCGAAAAAAACGGGAAACAGGGAAAGAAGAATTCTTTAAAAAAGGGGAAGAGGGAAATAGTGGAAAGAGTGTGAAGTTTAGGATTCAGCCTACTCCCTCTCAGAAGTCCATCCACTATTTGTAAATTAAATATCATTATAATCCCTGACTTTTATTTTATAATTCAATAATTCAATTGTTTAGTTAGCTAATTCATAAAACTGAAATTTTGACGATAGGATTGAAAAATTGTTTATCTAGAGGAAGGGAGAGGAAAGACAGTTACGCCACTGAAAAAGACAGGCATAAAGCGATGGTTGAAAAACAATGCCTACATTTTTGCGTATCAGAAATAATTTTAGGCACTCTTCTAAAAAATAAAATTCTCCCAATGGTGAAAAAGCGATGAATGAATATCTTACGAAGCGGAATGACGACTAGGAGGATAGAGCAATAGAAAAATACAATTAGTTTTTGGTTATTAAATTTAAAGTAGAAAGACTGAACTAGAAAAATCACACTCTATAAAATTCAGGAAGTCCAACAGTTACTTAATATTAGAATGAGCAATCGGCACTTTAAAAAGCAAATGCTCTTGAGAATATGCTTAGCATTTAAGGTGCTTCAAACAAGTAGGTTTTTAGAATAATACAAAATACGGCTATAAGGATGAATTATTTAATGAAATATTTTTACTACATGGTCTGAAGGCTTATACATTTCCACGACTAGAGCCCTTTTTTTGAAAACTGGTCTTGTTGTTGTTTCTTTTTTTGTTTATTGAAAATATGCTGAATTTCCTGCGCCTGGAAACGGGCAACGCGCCACTGAGAGTGTACCCATGGTGAACCGAAAACAGGCGCTTACCGTTTCAAAGTGCGCTTCAATTAACAAAAAGAAAACAACAACAAGGCCATTTTTCAAAAAAAAGGGCTCTAGGCGTGGACATGTATAAGCCTTCAGATCATGTAGTAAAAATATTTCGTAAAATAATTCATCCTTGTAGCCGTATTTTGTATTATTCTAATAACCATCTCATTTGAAGCACCTTAAGCTCGAACATAGCATTTATAGAGCATTTAGGAAAATGTAAAGCATTTATCAATTCAGCAAATATATATCAGACTTAATGCATATATTTTTACAAAAAATCAAGTAGTTCCAGAATGTCAGGGAATTTTCGATAAACTAAAGTTGAAGTTAATTTTATTATTATGGTTAAAGATCGCAACTATTGGATGAAAATTAATCTGTTTTGGTTGAGGATTCAAACAACTTTGTTGAAAATTCATCTTTTTTCTTGTTAAATTCAACTATTTTTAGTATAAAATTAAAATACTTTTTAGCTGAAATATCAAGTATCACGCTTTTATTTGAGGATTCATCTTTTTTTTGTTGAAAATTCAACTACTTAGTTGAAAGTGGATCTACTTTGTTGATAATTTATTTATTTTGTTAATGGTTCATTACTTTAGTTGGAAAGCCTTTTTTTTTGTTCAAAATTTAATTATTTTGTTCAAAATTATGTTTTCTAGTTGAAAATGAATTGTTTTAGCTGAAAATTTAACTCGTACATGGTTGGTTGAAAATTTATCCTCTTAAGTTGAAAATTCAAACCTCTGGTTTAAAATTAATGTATTTTATTGAAAATTCGAATTTTGTGGGAAAATATACATTATTCTTGGTGACTAATTCATCTTTTTGGTTGAAAACTCCTTTAAAAATTCAAATATTTGGTTGAAAATTCAAATATTTGGTTGAAAATTCATATACTTTGTTAAAAATTCATCTACTTTGGTAAAAAATGCATCCTATTGGTTGAAAATTGATCTTTTTTAATGAAAATTAGTTTTTTTCTTATTTTGAATTAATTTTTTTTATCTGGAAATGTAACTGTTTCATTTTTAGTTGAAAAATTATTGGCTTTAGGTAAAAATTCAACTACTTGTTAAAAATCCGTCTTTTTTGTAGAAGAGTACTCTGATTAGTTGAAATTTCATCTTTTTGGTTCAAAATTAATTTCTTTGATGGAAAATTTAACTATTTGGTTGAACATTTATTTCTTTTTTGGTTGACAATTTATTTTACTACGTGTAAATTTAACTATTTAATTTTTGGTAGAAAATTTATCTTTTTAGCTGACAATCCATGTATCGGGTTAAAAATTGAATTTTTTTTAGTTGAAGACTCATCATTGTAGTTAAAAATTTACTTAAAACATTCCATATTTTGTGGAAAATTTACCTTTTTTGATAGAAATGTAATTTAACTTTACGTTAAAAAATTACATTTTTGTAAAAAATTTAACTATTCTATTTTCTGTTAAGAATTAATTTCTTTAGCTGAAAAAAAAACTATTTAGTTGAAAATTCATTTTTTTTTTTAAATAGGAAATTCATCTTTTGGGCTGGAAATTCCACTATTTGGTCAAAAATTCATATTTTTGGTTAAAAATTCATATTTTTGGTTAAAAATTCATCATTGCGATTAAAAATTATTTTTTTTTTGATTGAAAATTCATTTCCTTTTTAGTTGAAAATCAATGTTTTACTGAAGACATAACTATTTAATTTTTGCTTCCAAAATTATATATTTAGTTAAAAATTAATTAGTTTTGCTTAAAACTCGTGTTCTTTATTTAAGAATTCATTTTTTGTTGAGAATTCGTTTATTGTTGTTGAAAATTGACTGTTTTAATTGAAAATTTAATTATTCTATTTTTGTTCAAAAAATAATTTTATTGGATGAAAAAAAGATCTATTTTGTTGAATATTCGTTTTTTTGTTGTTGAAAATTTATTTTTACTACGTGAAAATTTAACTATTTTATTTTCGGTAGAAAATTTATCTTTTTAGTTGAAAATGCATGTATCTGGTTAAAAATTAATTTATTTTTAGTTGAAGATTCATCATTTTAGTTTAAAATTCACTTTAACTATTCCATTTTATGTGAAAAATTTACCTTCTTTGATAGAAATATGTTTTTCGTTACAAAATTATGTTTCGTAGAAAATTTAACTATTCTATTTTTTGTTAAGAATTCATTTCTTTGACTGAAAAAAAGTATTTAGTTAAAAATTCGTTTTTTTTTTGTTGATAGAAAATTCATCTTTTGGGTTGAAAATTCCACTATTTGGTCGAAAATTCATATTTTTGGTTAAAAATTTGTTTTTTTTTCAATTTAAAATCAATTTGTAATGAAGATATAAATATTAAATTTTTGCTTGAAAATTCATATATGTAGTTAAAAATTAATAAGTTTTGCTGAAAACTCGTTATCTTTCTTCAAGAATTCATTTTTTGTTGATAATTCATTTTTTGTCTAGAATTCATTTTTTTTTTTATGAAAATCAATCTTTTGGCTTGAAAATTCAGCTATTTGGTTGAAAATTCCCATTTTTAGACGAAGATTCATCATTTTGATTAAAAATATATTTCTTTGGTGGAAAATTTATCTTTTTGACTTAAAATCACAAGTTTGTAAATATAATAATTTAGAAATTGGGATATTGTAGCTAAAAATTAAAAATAATTTAAATTTAGCGCCCTTTCCAATTTGAAGCGATACATTTTCCCGCGAAATTTAAATAATGTAATTATTGGTAATAAAGGTAGAAAATACGATTTTTTAAATCCTAATTCAAAATGCTCATAAATGCTCATTATATTATCAAAGCACATAAAGGCCGAGCATATTCTCATGCTCGTGAGAATTTCTGTTAGAATTGTTACTTGAAAAAATTCAAAAGGCGAAATAGAAAATCTAGTTTTTGAAAAAGTGTCCCTAGGTTGTGATAACAATGCGAATCTGCGAGTATCAGCGATGATCGCATGTGTAAAAACTAGTTAACAGTCATTAAAGATCATTAACAAAGATAATTTCTAAGAAGCTAAGTCTCTAATCGACTACAATATCCTAAGGATTTACAACCACGATGATAAGAGTGATGAAATATGAATCAACGAAGACCATAACGTTGATCCTATTTTTAATTTTTAGTTTAACATTGTAGAGATTATTTGTGTGATAATAATGATTTTTAAATAGGAATCTGTATTATCATCGGAGGTTATAATTATCGATCCGTTGAGAAATCCAATCACACATACTATGAATAATGGAAATCTACAATATCGATCAGAGATAAATTCCTCTAATACAGAAAAATTATTTCATCATTACAGACTAGATGGAGATATAAATTAAAATTTATTCAGAAAAAAATATCTCACTCCTCTCGCTCCACTGGGATTTGAACACCAGATCAACTGATCACCTGACCGGAAATCAGCTGATCTGGTGTTCAAATACCAGTGGAGCGAGAGGAGTGAGATCTTTCTTTCTGAAAAAATTTTAATTTATATCTCCATCTAGTCTTTAATGACGAAATAATTTTTCTGTATTAGAGGAATTTATCTCTGATTGATATTGTAGATTTCCATTATTCACAGTATGTGTGATTGGATTTCTCAACGGATCGATAATTATAACCTCCGATGATAATACAGATTCCTATTTAAAAACATTGATTGTGCAACACCTTGCTAAATAAGCGTATATCAGAAAAACAGTATCTTTCTCTGATCTCTCTGTAGCTCAATTGGTAGAGCACCTGACCGGAAATCAGTTGATCTGGTGTTCAAATCCCAGTGGAGCGAGAGGAGTGAGATCTTTTTTTCTGAATAAATTTGAATTTAATAATGATTTTTATTAAACGTTATGGAACTCGTCTTTTTCATGAAATGCACCTTAGATGTATGTAACTAACTAAATTTAAAAAATTGCAAAATGTGATGTGAAAAAATGAGAGCATCAGCAGCTAAGAAAAAACAACTAAGTATAAAATATTCTAGAGGGATCGAGGGTTTTGTGAAGAGGGAAACGAGATTACTTTTATTGTTTCACGAAACAAAAATCACGTGATAATTCTTCAAATTTTAGCCAGAATCGATTGAAAACTAATCCGTCATTGTTCCTTAAAAAAATAGAAAAATATATTTGAAGGAAGATACGAAATGGAAGAGTGGTGCAAGAGGGTGACAAAAAATGGAAAGGAGGAACACCAAGAATTACCAAAAATTTTAATTCAGTTGCTTTCGGGATAATCAGAGTGTCTACCAAACGGATGATTTTAAGGGGCTTTAAACGAGTGGGTGTTTAGAATAATACAAAATACGGCTATAGGGATGAATTGATTGATGAAATATTTTTACCACATAATCTAAAGGCTTGCACACATGCATGACTAGAGCCCTTTTTTCGAAAAATGGTCTTATAGTTATTTTGTTAGTTACTTGAAAAAATGCTGCAATTTCTGCCCCTGAAAACCGGCACCGCGCTAGCGGAGTGTACCAATGTTGAACCGATAACAGGGGCTCAACGTTTCAAAGTAAGTTTCAATGAAGAAAAAAAACAGGACCATTTTTCGAAAAATGGGCTCTAGTTATACACATTTATAAGTCCTTAGATTATGTGGTAAAAATACTACATCAGACAATTCAGCCTCGTAGTCATAATTTGTATTATTCTAAAAACCGACTCGTTTGAAGCACCTTAAATTTGCGGTCACTTTCTTGTTTTCTCTCGGTCGATTTTTCATTTCCCCTGTCTCGTAATTATTATTCTTTTTCTAAATTTACATGTACTAACTCAAAATTTTGATTCTTTTAGAAAATTCCCTGTTCCAAATAAGAATCACGATTCTTTTGAAAAATTCCCTGTTCCATGTAAAAATTGTAATTATTTTGAAAAATTCACTGTTCCAAGTCAGAATAATAATTCCTTTGGACAACTTCCTCTCTCAGTCAGATTTATAATTATTTAAAAAAATTCGTTGTTCCATATCAGAATTATTTTTTCTTTCTTAATTTAGAATTACATATAATTGTTTTGGAAAATTTCTTGTTCCGAATCAGAATTATACTTTATTATACTTCTTTTTTATTTCTTCCA
This sequence comes from Andricus quercusramuli, assembly GCA_932178445.1. Classification (NCBI taxonomy): domain Eukaryota; kingdom Metazoa; phylum Arthropoda; class Insecta; order Hymenoptera; family Cynipidae; genus Andricus; species Andricus quercusramuli. The sequence goes on along the minus strand of CAKNXH010002105.1, from coordinate 43,702 downwards.
AAATACACTATTCCAAATTATAATTATAGTTTTTTTTTTAATTTTAAAACGTAACTGTTTCTATCTTTGATTTCAAAAAATATATTCAATTACAGATCAATAAAAACTACCCGACGGATGATTTTAAATTCCCGGTCAATCTTTCATTTTCCCTGACAGAATTATAGTTCTTTTCGAAAATTCCCCGTTCCAAGTCTAAATTGTAATTCTTAAAAAAAAATGCACTGTTCCAAGTCAGAATAATAATTCAATTGGAAAATTTCTTCTTTTAATTCAGAATTATAATTCTTCTGGAAAATTTCTTGTTCCAGATCTGAATTATCATTATCATTATAATTATTATTATTTTTTTTTTTTTTGAAAATTCAGAATTACTTATAACAGCTTCGGAAACCTTCGTGTTCCAATTCAGAAATTTTGAATTACCGAAATGAGAAACCACTCGGAATTGAAAAAAAAAACATTTCAAATTTCCAAAATTAGTAAATTCTCGAAATTTTGTATTCCCGGAAATTACAATTTTCCGAAATTTCAAATTCTCAAAATTTCGTATATCTGAAATTTCGAATTGCCGAAAAACACAGATACAAAATATTAAACATTACTTTTCTCGGCGATTTACTAATTTCGGGAATTTGAAATTTCTATAATTTACTAAATTCTATCATATACTAATTTTAAGAATTTGAAATTTCGGAATTTTAAATATTCGGCTTTTGAAATTTCGGTAATTTTCAGTATTCCTCAACAATAAAAATTTGGCTTCTTAGATTAAACAATGTCAACCTAAACTGAAAATAATTAAATTTCAGAAAACTTTTAATATTCATCTTATTATAATTGAAGAAAAAATCCTGGTCACTAAATCAAATTCCCGGTCACTTCCCAGTTTTTGCACGGTGAACAAAATCCCGGCCCTTGCCCGATTTTCCGGGCAGGTAGACACCCTGATAATTAAATTTTCGGAAACTGGGAACACACAACAGTCGAATTTCCAATTTTCTACTGGGACAAGGATAACAATATAACCAATTACAAATTTCTACCTCAAAAATATTACTTTTAATCAATTTTTTGAGGAAAATGACGGGTCGGTATTTCGCGAATCAATAAGAGTACTTCAAAACCCGAAAATAAGTGGAGAATACTTAACCCGTTAACCACACACTTCCGAAAAATAACGTAAACAACACACACGGGTCCAGCGGACCCGAGCATGAAAGACGTTAATAACTCTTTTATGTATGCATATAATGACTTCAAAATTTTTTTACATATAGTCTAAACATTGTTCAAGAGAGCTGCATAATAATTATTGTCAACTTTAATTTTCTAAGAATCGAAAAAAATCGTCAACAAAAAATGAGGAAAAATGGATTTTTTTTCAAAAATTCATAACTTTTTTAGTTTTTAATATTTTTACTTACAATTTTAACTGGAAGCGTATTAAATACTATAGTTTATGATAAAAATAATTTTATAAGGGTTCCATGGAAAAAAGGTATTTATTTTGAACTTTGAATCGGAAGAAATAAGGGTAAAAATTAAAGTTTCGGCGGGATCTGGAAACTATGCAAGCCTACTCTAGTACCCTCAAACCATAACAAATGGCACTGACATTAGCGTTTGAACACGATCGTTAGACGGTACATCAACTCAAAGTTGGACCGGGTCTCCTGGACCCAGGGAGTGGTTAACGGGTTGAATAAGAATTTTGTGCGTGAGTCGAAATGGAATCGCTACTCGTTTTTCCAATTCAGTCAACAGATCTTGGTTCAGTGAACACGTAGAGTTTCCGAAGTAAACTTTAGAGATTTAGAGTTCAGTACCGTAAACTGGGGCTAAGTGGCGCATATGCGGGGCAAAGCGACACACCCTTAATTCCCTATTTAAAACGCGATATTGTTTCTTCTAGATTTTGCAGTTTAAGTTTCACAATTGTTAGCTGCAAGAATGCGCAAGGGTGCGCCGATTTACCCCACATGCGCCGCTCAGCCGCAGTTTACGGAACGTGCCATATGAGCCAACATTTTCGGCCTTGGAAGCAAGATTAGTTTTTTATTTTCGGTGTGGTTCTCTGATTGTTTAGATCCCTTCGCTTCATCGTGGATAAACTGGTAAGAAGCGATTGGTCAAGGTGCGGGGCGTGGCGTGAACCATTACGTTTCGCACCTGGTTGACCCGATACGGCACGTGCCAAGCCGGCGAATTCACGTACCCGTTCGAGAAGGTCCAACGATTGTATTCACCACCTGTCAAGAAGTACTTCATCTTCGTCAAAATGCTTAAGGATCAGTCAGACTGAAAAATTATCAAAAACCAGAACTTTTAGACCCAAAATGCTCATGCGGTTCCGTTGGAACTTCAACCCAAAGTTGCGAAGACCAAGAATGTTTCTCTTGATTTTTCATTTGAGATGTCTTGTAACTACGTTTTGATAAAAAAACATGATCTTTGTCGGAGCCTTTTAAAAAAAATCTGTTTTTTAATTTCAAAAAATCGAAATAACCGTAAATTGGGGCTACGCGGCACATATGTGGGGTAAAGCGGCACACTCTTAATTCCAATTCAAGTTTAACAGTTGTTAGCTGCAATTTTCTACCTAGACGAATCAAATATCCCATTCATAAATGCAGAATCAAGAGTGTGCCGCTTTACCCCATATGCGCCGCTTCACCCCAGCTTATCGTACCTAGTTTTCTCGAAAATGAGGCGAGATATGAAAAAAAAGTTAAAACAGCAAAGTTGGATTTTTTTAACATTGAAAATTAATTTTTTTTTCAAAAACGGCTCCGGCGGATGTTATGTCTTTTATCAAAAAATACAAAATACCCTATAGAAATACAAAATCAAGAAAGAATTTTTCAACGGAACCGTTCTCAATTTTCCAAAGATAAATCCGGGATGAACCTTCTATCACATTACTTGAAAACAAGCATTTCAGAAAATTCAATCAAAAATTAAATTATACATTAGGTTTTTAATAATTTATCGTCCTATGGATCCACAGCTCTTCACATTTTGCCCTAAAGGGTCATCCACAAATTACGTTCTAAAATTTAAGGGGAGAGGGTTTTGGTAAAATTTTACGAATTCTTCAAATAAAAAATAAGTGAAAATCAAGTCAAATTCAAAATTCAAGATAGAACATTGTGGTTTTAGGGTCACGAAATAAACTTGTTCATACAAAAGAGTTTTCAATTAAATAGGTAAATTTTCAAATAAAGAATTGCATTCTAAACTAAAATTATGAATCTTGAACTAAAAAAATTATTTTTAACGAAATAATTGAGGTTTCAAATAGAAAAAATGAATGTTCAATTAGGAGATTAATTTTGTCCAATAAAGACGAATATTTGACAAAATAAATGAATTTTATTATAGTTGAATTTCCAACTCATCAAGAAATTTAACCAACAAACGGAAAAATTCAATTTTTAGTTTAAAAATTGATTTTCAACTAAAAAAAATTCAACCAAAAATAGAATAGTTCGATTTTCAGTTTAAAAAATTAATTTTCAATGATAAAACGCATTTTCAAATAAAAAAAAATTCTTCAAATGAAACTATGGACCCTTGACCAAAAAAATGAATTTGTATTCAAATAATTGAATTTTGAATCAAAAAGATAGATTTTCAACCAAATAGATGAATTTTCAACACTAAAAATATACTAAAAATATAAATTTTCGAGAAATATGAGATACGTGAATTTTCAGTTAAAAGAATTAATAATAAAAAAAAATAATTTCCAACCAAATAATTAAATTTTCAACCAAAGAAGTAAATTTTCATGCAAGCATATTAATTTTCTACAAAAAAAAAATAATATCAACCAAAATTTTGAATTTTCAAGCCAAAAGGGATGAATTTTGAACCAAATTGTTGAATTTCCAACAAAATAATTAAATTTGTAATCAAATAATTGAATTTTCAACTGGAAAAGATAAATTTTAAACCAAAAATGAAACAGTTAAATTTGAAATTGAAAAGAATAATTTTCCACCACGGAAAAATTAATTTTCAACCAAATAGATGAATTTTCGACACTGAAAATATAAATTTTCGACAAAAATGTAATACGCAAATTTTCAGTCAAAAAATAACATAGTTGAATTTTCAATTAAAAAATATAAACTTTCAACCAAAATGGAACAGTTGAGTTTTCAGTTGAAAAAAATAGATTTCTACCACAGAAAAATTAATTTTCAACAAAATAGTTCGATTTTCAATCAAAGAAATGAATTTTCAACCAAAAGAGACGAATTCCCAACAAAAAAAGATGAATTCTTAACGAAAAATGTAATGGCTGATACTTCAACCAAAAAAAGATTTTTATTTTAATTAAAAAACAGTTTAATTCAACCGAAAAGATGAATTTTCAACAGAATAGTTGAATTTTCCATCAAAGTTGTTAAATATTTAACCAAAAAAGAAGAATTTCCAACAAAACTGTTGAATTTTCTACTTCTTAACAAAATTCTTGAATTTTCAACCCGAAAATATGTATTATTAACAAAAAAGTTAATTTTCAACAAAATAGTTGAGTTTTCTACGAAGGAAGTGGAATTTCCAACCCAAAAGGCTGAATTTCCAAACAAAAAGAATTTCTTTTCAACAAAATTGTTGAATTTTCAACGCAAAAAGACAAATTTTCAACAAAACAGTTGAATTTTCAATTTAAAAAAATCACTTTTTAACAAAATTCTTGAATTTTCAAGAAAAAAGTTAATTTTCAACCAAAAAGTTTAATTTTTTATCAAAAAAGTGTAATTTTTAACCCAAAAAGGTGATTTTTCAACAGAACAATTCAATTTCGAACCAAAAGCAATGACTCTTTAACAAAATTGTTAAATTTTCAACTCAAAAAGGTGAATTTTCGACAAAATAGTTGAATTTTCAACTAAAAAGAATAAATTATTTTCCAAGATTGAGGAAATTTTAATCAAATAATAAACTATATTGTTTTTTTCCTAGGTTTAATAACTCTATTTTTTTTGGGGGGGGGGGGGGGGGTCCAGAGCAAATTTTATATTATCTTAAATGAGGCGAGAGTTCAAAATTTCAACAAAAAAAACCTTAATTAATTTGTGGATGACCCGCAAAAAGAACCAGTCAAATCAAATACGGATAGAATAAAAACCAAAATATGATTATGAATAGTGGAGACTAAGTTTGAGCAATTTTTTAGGAATTTATACTTTCAGATGCAAGATTTTAGTTACTGTATTATCAGTTTTGAAGGCAGAGTTTGAATTGAAAGTGTTGAAGAATATTAAAAACATTCCGAGTAAAAGTTTAAGCAATAAAAAGAGGAGACTGACATTGACATAGGGGCAACCTTCCTACAGAGGATAATGCCACCTACAGTGAATAATCATAATTTAAAAATACTAATGTATGTAAAATAATTTATTTTATTTAATTAAAAATTAAGACACTGAAGTGCTAATAAATCGAAATTGAAATTAACTTTTTTTCTTTTATTTGTGCTCTTAATTAATGATTATCCACTGTAGGT
>CAKNXH010002105.1:0-37781 GCA_932178445.1 Andricus quercusramuli | reverse complement strand
CCACCTACAGTGAATAATCATAATTTAAAAATACTAATGTATGTAAAATAATTTATTTTATTTAATTAAAAATTAAGACACTGAAGTGCTAATAAATCGAAATTGAAATTAACTTTTTTTCTTTTATTTGTGCTCTTAATTAATGATTATCCACTGTAGGTTGCATTATCCACTGTAGAGAGGTTTCTCCTACACTATTCATACAAGTACTCGCATACAAATACATTATCCCCTAAACTCGACTGTCAAGATTTTTTTTATATTCAAACATTTCTATCTATTTGTATTAAAGATACATTACCTAGGATCTTTAGCCGTAAGTGAGTAAATGAAACCCTGACGCTTTCATTTTCGTTACAATCATTAATTTATAAATAAGTTTGCAATGTGTATTTACAAGTACACTTTTTAATTACTTGCAGGATGTTTCAAAAGTTACTGGTCTTTACAAATGGATTAATTTCCAAAAAGAAAGATTCTAATTTCATAAGAAATTTACTTTCTTCCTAGCCTAATCTTTTTGAAACATCCCGTTCACTTCTCGCTTTGATCAAGAATAAAATTCTTTCATATTTGATTACGTGAATCCTTGCATTTTCTACCAAATTAAATGAAGGTTCCATACCCTGAGACCTCCTTTTACAAGAATAATTTTTTTCATATTCAGAAATTCAAGAAAAGGAGGCGAGAACAAAAATGAAAAGTGCGAGAAAAATGTGCGATTCGACGATGGACTGCAGACAATGCAGAAATGATACAGGAACCAAAAATAAAGACAATGTGTGAAGATGCTAATAAAACAAAACTAAGAAGCAGTGTCAACTCAGTTTTTAATTATTGATTGGGGTGTTTGCCCAATGGATTTTAAATTCGCCATCAATTCTTAATTTTTCCTGGACAATGTAAAAAAAATCAAAAGATTTGGATGATTTTTACAGATTCCAAGACATTTCCAGACATTTAAAAATATTTCTTATTCGGAACAGGGACCTTTTGATAAGAATTTTATAATTTGTAAAAGAATTTCAATTCTGAATTTGAACAAAGATTTGTTACATTTCATTTTTCTAAATCAGAATTGAAATTATTTTTCAAAATTGCGGTTCCATGTCAAAAATTACCTTTTCCAAGGCAAAATTATAATCAGGGTGACTACCAGACGTATAATTTTAAATTCCCGGATTTTTCTTCTAAACATTTTAAAAATTTCTGATTTGAAACAGGGAATTTTGGAAAAAAAAATATAATTCTGTGGAACAGCATATCAGTTTTGGTGATAAGAATGACAATTCTGATTTGGTACAGAGAATTTATTACATAATTATAGTTCTGAATTTTGAAACAAATTTTTTTAATTCTCTGCTAAATCATAATTAAAATTATTTTCAAAAATTCCCTTTCCACATCAAGTTAGAATTATTTTTATTTACTAAATTTTTTATTATAATTCAGAAATCTAATAACTCTCTCTTTTTTAAAATTTAGAACACGGAAGTTTCAAATTCTGGAAAATATTTATTTTCAAAAACTAAAGAATTTTTAAACTTAAACAAATTCTGATTTGGAGGAAGGAATTTTCAAAATTTGACGAATTCTGACTTAGAACAGGGACGGTTTTTGTAAATTTCTTTCATATAAATCAAAAATCAAATGATTTGCCAAAATTTCCTGTTCCAAGACAGAATTGTATTTATTTATAAATTTTTTAAATTTTAATTCAGTAATATAGTAACTCCCTTTTTCTAAAATTTAGAAGAGGGAAGTTTCAAATTTTTTTATAAAAATTCCCTGACCTAAAGTAAAAAATTATAATTCCTAAGGAAGTCGTGCCAAAAATCAAATCTCTGTAAAAAATAGTTTTTCGATGATTCTAAGAATAAAACTAATATTACTGATGCAATTAAAAAAAAACATTATTTTTGCAGCAAAAATTTTAAAATTTACAAAAAATATTAATTTTAACAATGTTTCTTTGCAATTGTATTTTTTCTTACTATTGCTTCTTACCCATTTTTGAAAAAGTGTTCAATTTCAAGAAGTGATTGCTTATTTTTTTGGGGAAAACATTCTCTGCAACTTTACCATTCCCAATTTTGTAAGTAATTTTTTCTATGCCTGAAATTGTAAAAACAATTTTTTTAAACAAATAACTGTATTTGAAGATTATTTATTTTCGAAATTGGAAGCAATAGAGTTGTAGGGTATGTTTCTTCCGAAAAAAGAATGTTATGATTTATTAAAATTCAAAAATATAAACAAAAATGGTAACGGGATGACTGAAAACCCCCCAAAAATAGAATTCCCGATAGCGCAAAATTCCCAACAGTTTATGATAATGACGAATTTGAAAATTCCCGAATTTAAACAATTTAACAAATATGATTTATTGAATAAAAATACAATAATCAAATATTTTTATTTAAAACAAGTTTAATTGTTTAAATTTGGGAATTTTCTAGGTCTCTTAGTTTATAATTCGCGAATATTCTGTCGTGAATTTTCCAATTCGGTAATGATATAAACTGTTTGTAAATTTTACAGTGGCGGGAATTTTATTTTATTTTTTTATGTATAATCGATAATATAATTTCAATTCTTGAAATGATTGAAAAGTGAACCTAAACTGAAAATTATAATTCTTTACAGAAATTCCCAGTTCTATCTCAGAATTATAGTTCTTTTAGAAAATTCCCTCTCACAAATTCAAAATTCTTTGGGAAAATTGCCCGTCCTAAAGTCAAAATTATATCGTTTTTACAAAATTCCCTGTTCCAAAATCAGAATTTGAGTCACCAAACCTAAGAAATCAGTTTTAATTTTCAATTAGAAGATTCGAGAGAAAAATATCGATCCTGAATCAAATTTCTGGTTTTCCCGGTAAAGTAGACACCCCGTTGGTTTAATTATTTGAAAAAAAAAACTTGAGCTGATTCTGCTAAAAGGAAACAGGACTTTTGAAAAAAATTCAGTCGCATGCTTCGAAGGGGAATCAATGAGCGAGTAGGAAGAGACGAGACAGCACAAATTGGGTCCACCGACCCTAAAAAAAATCATTAAAGACAATTTACGTATTTCAACAATGCAACCACCTAAAATTCGTTCATTCCATTAAAGTTGAGACGCATCGTAATTCATCATCCAGCCTAGCTTCGACTATATTTATGCAAACAGACGAGATCTACCACCTTGAAATTTCGTTTCCTTAATAACAACTCTAAACAATCACGAGACATAAACTTGCCATAGATTTGAATTTTAAATACATTCGCCATCATAAATCGGCACTCAGCACTTCAAGTGTATGCATTTGTTTAAATTTTTTCCTTGTGTATAATTCTATGTGTAATGTGTATATAATATTCCTGTGATATATGAAGTTTTATCTTGTACACTACGTCTATTAATTCAATAATAAAAAGCGACAATATAATTTATCATAATGGTCGTTTTATAGCTAATAAGACTCATATCACTTTCATATATTTGCAAGGAAAAATGTTCAAAAACACAAATTGCAGTGTCCTAGGGACTCGAAATATTCCTTTCGATTAAGATGCAAAAGAGGTTCAAATTCTATATTTTTGCTCACATTTAAGGCTCGTACATTCCTAACGATCAACGAGAATGAAATTTCTCCGGAAGAAGAAAATTATCCTCGGATTTTAAATCCTTGAAGGCGCCTCAATGTCCCGAATTAAAAATATTAATTACAATTTAGCTAACTTAATTCAATAAATAAATAAAGCTAGGATATACAGATATGTTTATAATGTTCTATCACGATTTTTCACTACTAGCTTCTATACAAAACAGTTTACTAAATCAGCTGAAAATGAAAAAAAAAATCAAATTAGAAATGAATCATATTGTTTCGCTTCAAAATTTTCAACCTTTCGGGACACTGATCGAATTCTAAATTTAGGAATTCCACTAACAACAAATATCAGACTATTCTACTCTCCTAAATCTCATAGAATCTGTTGTCTTGACTACTTGAAATTAATTGATATTTCGCTTATCCTACATTTATAAATTATGAAGTTTCCTAACTAGATAGTGAGTCATGATTTAATGATTGATTCGGGGATGACTTTAATATTTTTGATGGAACATTCGCGACGAATAGAGTACAACGATCTGGTTTCGAGATTACCTTATCAAATAAATGGGTCTTATCAAAATGTGTATCATGAATTTGGTATAAAAACTAGGCACGGTGCAAAATTTAGAAATCAATGGGACATCGATCGATTCTCTGGCCTCGATGGTCTTTTTTTTCATAACTGAAAAAGCCATTTCTTGATCTTGAAACAGCTTTTCAGTGAAAATTTTAGCTTCTTTACTCAATCTTTTATATTATTTATCATAAAATAACTAGTGCTCCGCGCTTAACATGTTAAATGTTTAAACAATTCGAATAATTTCTACATTTATACGTTCAGAGTACCTGTAGAAAAGTTAATTCGGTTAAACTTTCCATAATTTTTAACTTTTTTTTATTTATTTAAACTAAATTCAGTTCAGGGCCTAAAATTTTGCGCAGTGTGACTCTTTTCTCAATTAATTTTTGGTTCAGAATTCATCTTTTTCGGTTCAAATTTTTACTATTTGGGTGCAAATTTAATTATTTAGACGAAACTGCAACAATTAAAAAAAAATCATCTTTTCTTGATTGAAAAATTAATCCTTTTGTTGAAAATTCGTCTTTTTGGGTTGAAAAGTCAAATATTTTTATACAAAATTTAACTGCATATTGAAAATGCAACTGTTTTGTAGAAAATTCAAAAATTTGGGTAAAATTGTGTTTCCTTTTTGACGGAAAAACCTATGTATCTTTTTGGTTAAAGAAGCAACTGTTTGCTTTAAAATTATTCTTATTTTTTTAGCTGAGGATTCAACTATTTGGTTGAAAATTGATTTTCTTTGCTTGAATTCAACTGCTTGGTTAAAAATTAAACTTTTGATTGAAAAATCTACAATTTGGATGAAATTTTTTTCTATTTTGACCAAGAAATGTTTCTTGGCTGAAAAATTAAGTCTTTTGTTGAAAATTAATCTCTTTAAGTAAAAATTTGATCTATTTTGGTTAAAAAATGCAACTGTTTGGTTGCAAATTTCATTATTTTGAGGAAAATTTAACAACTATTAAAAAGTTTTCATTTTTTGTTGAAAATTCATATGCTTTGTTGAAAATTTAATTGCTTTGTTGAAAATTCGTCTTTTTGAGTTGAAGATTCCACTATTTGGATGAAAATGAACTTTTTGTTGAAAAATCAATAATTTGCTTGGCATTTATTTGTATTTTGACTACAAATTTAAGTCTTTTGTTGAAAATTTATCTCTTTCGGTGAAAATTTTATCTATTTTGGTTAAAAATGCAACTGTTAGATTGCAAATTCCATTATTTTGAGGAAAATTTAACCATTTTTTTATAGTTTTCGTTTTTTGTTCGAAATTGAAATTTTTTGTGGAAATTTCGCCTTTTTGGGTAGAAGATTCAACTACTTTGGTGCAAAATTCAACTTTTGGTTGTGAATTCCTATTTTCGTCTTAAAAACTCAACAGTTTGGTAGAAATTTCAATAACTTAGTTGAAATTTGGTTTCTTTCTTGACTGAAAAATCTTTCTCGGTTGAAAATTGAAGTTTTTTATTGAAAATTAGTCTTTAGGGTTGAAAATTCAACTATTGGGTTGAAAATGAACTTTTTGTTGAAAAATCAACAATTTGGTTAAAAAGTTTTTCTTTTTTGACTGAAAAATGTTTCTTGGTTTAAAATTTAACTCTTTTTTTTTTAAATATATCTCTTTGGGTAGAAACGTAATATTTTTTCGTTGAAAATTCATCTTTTTGGTTTAAAACTCATATACCTTAATACAAAATTAATGATATTGATTTAAAATTCATATTTTCGTTTTGAAAAATCAACAATTTGGTAGAAAATTCAACAATTTGTTAGAAAATTCAACAATTAAGTTAAAATTTTGTTTCCTTCTTGATTGAAATTATTTTTTGGTTGAAAATTATTCTGTTTTGTTTGAGGATTCAACTATTTTGTTCAAATTTTTTTTTTTTAAGTGAAAATTTAATTCTTTTGTTGAAAATGTATCTCTTTGGAAAGAAATGTAATCTTTTTTGATTGACAATTAAACTGTTTTGTTAGAAATTATTGTTTTTTTCATTGGAAATTAAACAATTTACTTGAAATTTCATTTTTCTTATTGTCTGAAAAATCTTCTTGATTGAAAATTCAACTCTTTTGACAGAAATTTCACCTTTTTTTGTTAAAAATGCAGCTTTATGCTTGAAAATTATGCTCTTTTGGTTGAGGATTCAAGTAATTGTTTAAAAATATATCTTTTTTGGTTGAATTCAACTGTTTTTCATTTCAAATTAAAATTTTTTGTTATGAACTATTACAGATTTTAATTGAAAATTCATCTCTTTAGTTGAAAATGTAACTACTGTGTTGAAAGTATCTTCTTTCTTTGGTTCAAATTTAATCTTTTTCGTTGAAAATTTAACTAGTACATTTTTAGTTAAAAATTCAACTATGTGCTTGGATTGAAGTTGAACTATTTTGTTCGAAATTAATTTTTTTGGTTGAAGATTCATCATTTCACTTGAAAATTGATCTCTTTGGTTGCAAATTTTACTATTTTGTTGAAAATGCGTTCTTATTTTGATTAGTATCAATTGTTGTTAATCTAAAATTGAAATATTTCATTTGAAATATTAAATATTATATTTTTCGTTGAAAATTTATCTTTTTGGTTGAAAATGTAACTGTTTCATTAAAATTAATCAGTTTTGGTTGAAGAGTTTACTATTTTGTTGAAAATTTGTTCTTTCTTGGTTCAATATCAACTTTCTTAACTGAAAATTTTAATATTTGATTTTTGGTTGAAAAATCATCTTTTTTGATTAAAAAAATGAAATATTTAGTTCAGAATTGTAATTTCTCGTTACAACTTAAATCTTCTTGGTTGAAAATTTATCTTTTTAGTTGAATAAAAACTATTTGGTTGAAAATGCATCCATTTTGTTCAATGTGCAATCTTTTTTCTGGAAATATTAGGGATTTAAAACGTTTCAAACTGAATTTATTATAGAACCCATATTAATTTTTTTAAAAAGAATTTACTCTCCTATTTTCGTGAAAAAGCTCCTTATTTGCCCTGTTACTTTAAATATAAAAAAAAGAGTTGAAACGATGAAAAGCTTAACCGAATGAACTTTTTACAGGCTAAATTTGAAATCGGTTAAACAAAGAAATTATTCGAATTGTTTAAACATTTAATCGGTCAAATGCTGATAGAGTTCTTAAATGCCGAAGAATTTATGTTAAGCAAATTTTCTCGAGAATATGCTCAGCATTTAAGCTCAAACATAGAATTTGTAGAGCATTTAGGAGAATTTAAAGTATTTATTGTTTAAGAAAATATTTATCATACTTAATATTTTTTATAAAAACATTCTCGATTGAAATAAACATATACGTTTTTTTTTAATTACAGAGTTGCTACAGATCAGGTAATTCCAGAATCTGTTTTGGTTGAGAATTCAAACTATTTTATTGAAAATTCATATTTTTTTTGTTAAATTAAACTTTTTTTAGAATAAAATTAAAATCCTCTCTGATTGAAATATCAAGTATCACGTTTTTCTTTGAAAATCCATATTTTTTTTGTTAAAAATTCTACTATTTAGTTGAAAGTGGAACTATTTAAAAAAAATTTATTTATTTGGTTGATGATTCATCATTTTAGTTGAAACCCCTTTTTTAAATTTAATTATTTTGTTAAAAATTATGGTTTCTAGTTGAAAATAAAATGTTTTAACTGGAAATTTAACTCATACATGTTTGGTTTAAAATTGGTCTTAAGTTGAAAATTCAAACATTTGGTTAAAAATTCCTGTATTTTATTGAAAATTTGAATTTTGGTTGAAAATTCCGTTAAAAATTCAAATATTTGGTTGAAAATTCATATAATTCGTTAAAAATTCATCTATTTTTGTAGAAAATGCATATTTTTGGTTGGAAATTGATATTTTTGGTTGAAAATTAGTTTTTTTCTGATTTAGAATTAATTTTTTATCTGAAAATGTAACTGTTCCATTTTTAGTTGATAATTTATCTGTTTTAGGTGGAAATTCAATTAATTGTTGAAAATCCGTCTTTTTTTTAGAAGAGTACTATCATAAACTTCATCTTTTTGGTTCAAAAATACTGTCTTTGGTCGAAAATTTAACTATTTTGTTGAAAATTCGTTTCTTTTTTGATTGAAAACTTATTTTACTAAGTGAAAATTTAACTTTTTTATTTTTGGTAGAAAATTAATTTTTTTAGCTCAAAATTCATGAATTTGGTTAAAAATGATATTTTTTAGTTGAAGATTCACCACTGTAGTTAAAAGTTCACTTAAACTATTCTATTTTTTGTGGAAAATTTAACTATTCTATTTTTTGTTAAGAATTCATTTCTTTAGTTGAAAAAAAAATATCTAGTTGAAAATTCGTTTTTTTCTTGATCGAAAATTCATATTTTTGGTTAAAAATTCGTTTCTTTTTTAGTTGAAAATCAATTTTTTTACTGAAGATGTAACTATTTAATTTTTGCTTGGAAATTTATATATTTATTTCAAAATTAATTAATTTTGCTGAAAACTCATTTTTTGTTTGTTTAAAATTTCCTTTTCTAACTGCAAGCTGAACTACTTGATTTTCGGTTAGTAAATTGATCTTTTTTAGTTGAAAATTCGTATATTTTAATAAAACTGTATCTTTTTTGGTAGAAAAGTCATCTTTTGGATTTTAAATTGAATTTCTTTGTAGATCATTCATTTTTTTGGTTGAAAATTGACTGTTTTAACTTAAAATTTAATTATATTTTTGGTCAAAAAATCATTTTTTTTTACGGAAAAAAATATATTTTGTTGAAAATTCAGTTTTTTGTTTGGTTGAACATTTATTTTTTTAACATTTTAACTATTATTTTTGTCGAAAATTGATCTTTTTTAGATGAAAATTTATGTAGTTTGTGGAAAATTAGTCTTTTTCATAGAAAATTGATAATATAAAATAAATCATCAATTTAATAAAAATTTAATTATTTTGAGGAAAATTCAAGAACTTTATTAGGAAGTTTTCATTTTTTGTTGAGAACTCGTCTTTTTGAGTTGAAGATTCAACTATTTCGTTGAAAACGAACTTGTTGAAAAATCAACAATGTGGTTGGAATTTTTTTCTATTTTGACTGAAAATTAAAGTCCTCTATTGAAAATTCATCTCTTTCAGTAAAATTTTTATCCGTTTTGGTTAAAAACGTAACTGAGGTTGAAAATTTAATTATTTTGAGGAAAACTCAACAATTTAAAAAAAAGTTGGGTCTTTTTTGGTAGAAAATTAACCTTTTGGATTGAAAATTCGACTAACTATTTGGAAACAAATTTATCTTTTTGACTTTAAAACCCAACTCAAAAGTGTTTATAAGTTTATAAATATAATAATTTAGAAATTGGTATATTGTATCAACCCTGAATAAGGCACTGTTTAATGCGAATAATATGTTTTCTATTACTTTGACTAAAAATTATTTAAATTAACCGCCCTTTTCAATTTGAAGCAATACATTTTCCCGCGAAATTTAAATAATCTGATTATTGTTCATAAAGATAGAAAACACGATTTTTTAAATCCTAATATAAAAAGCTCATAAATGCTCATTAAATTCTCAAAGCACATAAAGGTCGATCATATTCTCGAGTATATTCTTATGCTCTTGAGAATTTCTCCGAGCACTTGAAACCCTTTAAAACACTAAACGCGGAGCACTAAAAATAACGTGAGAATGCAAGTACGGACACGAACAAATTGTGTGAATAAATTGCATGGAAGCTCCTGAAAATGTTGAACTTGCTTCCTCACATTAATTTTTTAGTTTCTTCAAATCCACTTCAAGAGTTATTTTGTAACCAAATTATGTGTGTGCACCCTCTTAAAATCTATTTTGAGCAACTTCTTTCCCTTTGCCTAAGTCGAACTGAAACATGCTCCTTGATCATATTTTTAATTTCAAACAGCGTCAAACCGAGCAAAATCGAAATTAGTTTCAACCTAGCTTCTATTACTAATTATTAATTTCAAACCACAAATCAAAGGATTAAGATCATAGTGACTAGAGTAAAAATATAATTTCTTAAAATAAAGAAAAATGGAATTTCATTTGTAAGGAACGTAACAAAAATAACGATTCTAATTTCGATTCTCCGGGTCGAATTTAGCGCTTCATTTCGACATTTCGATGATTGTCATCCTCGTAAACTCAAGTCGCACCCTCACATCGCCCCCTGACCCTAACTATTAATAATACTCTTTATTCGTTCAACTCTTTTAATTCAATAATTTATTTTCTTTACTTCGGAGTCTATTCGTTAACGTCTAGATAAATCCTTACAATAAAGCCGCCGTAATTAGCATACTCTATTTGCGCAAGTCTTGTTTGGTTTCCTACTATGAAATAATCCAGGCTAAAAATTATCGTAGATTAACTACAGATTTCTTTCACTGAATTATTTAAACAGGTCAAAACCTTTAAAACTCGTAACAAATATTTCCTATAAAGACCCCTCTACATAATCTATCGGATCATTTTGATCTTAGTCTTTGAATATCTTTGGCTTCTCACCTCTACTCCCACATGAATTATATCCACAGGGTCACTTCCTTCTAATTCTATCATCAGCTTCCAAAAAAGAACCTTCAAGTTCCGGAATTGGTGACCAAAAAGAACTTTTTTAGAAGACAGTATTTTCCGCATTTATTTTTTCCGCAGTATTGTTGTCACGTGTCGAAACGTGGAGTTCATTCCTAATTATTGTTCGATAAATCCTAACGTCCGATTGCACCATTAAAAGCAAACGACTCAATTCGACGCGAAATATGATAAGCGTTTACGAGCAATTTGTACGGCTTTAGCGCTTTGAAGCTACTCTCTTGTGCTCTCGTTTCTACTTCCATTTTTCGGTAGCGTTTCTCAATTCCACTTTAAGCTTTCAATTCCCTCGATCGGACTTGCTTTCAAACTCACCTAACTCGGATACAAGCTTGTTATTAAACTAGGGTTCTTGACTTTCGATTTTTCTCTTTAGAAAATGAGATTCGATGATGCTATTTAGTAGCCGAGTGGGCAAGTTTTCGTTGTGTTCGAGCATTAAACGCTGTTTTTAATTGGCTTCGTTTCTATCATTTCCCCCCCGACTTTCGTAAATATTCCTCAAATATTTTTATTGCTGATCTTCCTCCTCCTCTTTTTCATCCCTGGGATCGGACATTTCATCACCACCACCTTCAACATCGAGACTCTGTCCAGGAAGCAGAGGTGGCGGAAGATTCGCAACATCAAAGCTGGAATCAGTACTAGAGACAATCTGGCCAGCCTTGATTTCCAAATCCACCGAAACCCGGTGTTTTCTCTGTTGTCTTTTCCGCCTAAACGCTCGTTGTCCCCTATCAGGAGTGTGAGCAGGACTATCCATACTTGAGGAAGTGTCTCCTTCACTCTGAGGACTTCTATTCGAAGAATAAGGCATCGTCTTTGTTCTGATTTGCGCTCTGACCTGCATTGGAGGACTAGAAGTTGTCGATTCTCCGCTTAAACTAGTCGTCGAATAGTAAGGCGTTGACTTTGCTCTAGCAGGAAAAACCACAGGTCGCTCTGTAGATTTGGGCCCAGGCTTTTGTTCTTGAGGATCAGAATGAAATCTGTTGAATCTTCCAGATCGCTTGGCGGCATCAGCTTCCTGAGGATGTATTGGATCATCAAAAGTCCATTCCTCTTCACCAGATCGCGACCTGGAAGCCAAGCCTGCAAATCTTTCATGCATATCTTCGCCACTGTCTCCTCGAATCACTTCCATTCGAACCTGATCACTACTAGGGTACTTCATCGCTGGTACATTATCGTACAACTGATCCTCATCCTCCTCTGGAATTGGGCATGGGATATTCGGAATTTCAACAACATCTGGGAGTACATCATAGTCTGCTCTAATTGCTTCAGCATATTCGTTTTCAAAAGTGATCTTAGGCGGAGAAATATCAACAAAAGCATGAGCTCCAGTGTCATCTTCAAATCGACGCCGATGCTCATCAAACTGACTCTCGACGAATTTTCTAGCCTCGTCGAACTCATCTTTCCCAGAGTCTTCTTCGTCACCTATCATTTTTCCTCTGTCGTAGGAACCACTCCCCATTGGGTTCTCTTCATCCGGAATGGGGGGACTTTCAACATGTTGGCACTTCGAATTTGGTCTCATGCTTGTTCCACTTTTCTCTGAGGTTGTTGTATCACTCTGGCTTTTCTCTGTTGCTAAGTTGGCGTAAAATTGTTGAGGAATGACTGTGGTGCTACCAGACCAGTCGGAGATGGAAGCTCCTAACTCTGCGAGGGAATTGTCATCTGATTTTGTACCAGAGTATTGACAAAATTGACGGACGGTGTTGTTTGAGCTCGACCACTCGGACATCGAAAGTCCCATGGATGTGTCTTCGCTATGGGAAGAACCAGTGACATTAGATTTTGGTTTTACGGCAATCTTGACAGTGCCGTCAACAGTTGTTGCTGAAGCTGAACTTGGTCCATCCTCCAGGAAGGCAGAGTGCAAATCTTCATGAAGTGTTCTGTTCTCGTCACTAGAATCGCTGTCCTGATCGACTCTTCCAGTTGTTGTATCTGTGCTATCAGTGACAGTAACTTTTACAGCTTCTTCTGGTTTAATTTCCATGTAGAAAGTCTCCACGTGACTGACAACTGGTGTTTCGAAAAGAGGAGAACTTGGAGGAGTAGGCCAGTCTTCCGAAGACTGCAACTGAAGTCTGGATCTTCTCGTTTTTGGAGACTTTCCATCATCATCTTGAACATCGATCGGAATGTCTGGAAGTTCAGAAGAAGTTCTACGGTCTTCTGAAACTGAAGGATGCGCTGCACCAGAAGGTGGATCGGAAGATAAAGAAGGTTGATGATCGCTCGATATCAGGGATTCGTCTTCAATACTCGGAGATCTAGAACTCGGTTTAAATGAATCCTCAATGTCGCTCTTGTCTTGTTCAGAAGTCGTCGAGCGCTCTGAAATACGGGATAAAGTACGAGATAACGAAAAGGCCCCATAATTGGCGAGTATTTCAGGACCTACCGGGTAGTTGAAGCCACCCGGGAAGTCCATAAGATCTTCTTGGAAGCTGTCTTCGTTTGGACCGTTGCTATCCTCTGATTGAGACTGATGGTGATTATTATCGTCTGGAGGCATCCAACCCTCTTCGAGACTTGAACTTCCCGAGCTTTCCAAGGGAAAAGGTCTCCAGGTTGAACTTAACTCTGGTTTAGGATAAAGATGTGAACTACTGCTGCTTTCTTCTTCCAAGGAACCTTCCTTACGGGACTCTCTGATCATAGCGATTTCCCTTCTGTCGATAATTGGCTGCACCTGACCAATGCCAAGAGGTCGAGCGATAGAACAGGAACTGGAATCTGGATCTTCTCTATCTGGAGTCCAGGTATTGGTGTCTTCACTTCTGGATCTCTCAGTGCTTAACCTCAATTTCCTGTCCACTCCCAACCGATGAAGATCTAACGTGTCGGGAGATTCTTTACTAACAGGTTCGTCTTCGGGTAAGTCCTCAGCGCATTCTTCTTCCTCCTTCTTCATCTCTAAATACTCTGGAGTTAGCTCAACCTCCACAAGAGTCTTCTCGTCAACTTTGTCAATTCCATAATCTGGTGAACTCATTTCACTGTCACCTCCTTGCATCTGTACCTGAGTATCTAATGCATCTAAAGTATCCTCACTAGTATCTCCAGAATCTAATCTTCGTTTTTCGTGAACCTCAACCTGGTAGGTTTCCTGATCTATTACCTCCGGGTCTTCATCACTGGACCTCGCTTCATCGGAGCATTCTTCTATGGAAATCTGTATTGGCGACCGAACCATATCTGCAGGATCTTGATTGATGTTGTAAGGTTCTGGCAAAAATTCGCAGTCTCCTTCAACAACACTGACTGTCACATTCGGCACTTCTTCTTTATCAATCGAAGCACGGGGGCTTAGCGCTCTAGTCCTTTCTTGTATTACTTTTGCAACTATATCCTCTTCCCTGAGTGCCACTGAAATATCTTCCATAACTTGCACAACATCTGGAACAGATTCAGAAGTAGTTTCTTTCTTATTATGTATTTCTCCTTCATCATATTTTAGTTCTTCTACTTTCTCTTTAGTTTCTTCTAGTTCACCATTCGATTCCACCGAACTCTGATCAATAAATTTAGTCGAAGAATCGACTTTCAATTGACTGAACATAGATGCATCGACAGTGCCACTTGAAATTTGCATTTCGATCTCTTGTTCATAAGGAATCAAATCAGGACATGTTGATATTTCATTATTCTCCGTCAAAGGCGATTCCAAATATTGTGTTGACGTCTCTGTCACTGATAAAGAATCTGTACATATCTCTGGGATTGTCGTATGATCAGTACTATCAGATCTGTGATTTGGTGAAGCTTCAAACGGAATCGACTGTCTAGAAACTGGTTGAAGAATTTCCTCTTGCTTTTCGTCTTTCTCAGCTTCCTCTGACATATCTACAGTGTCATCTTTACTAGAAAAGGCATTAACTGGTGGTAATCTATGCAGAGCAATCACAGGAGCATCTAGTGATTTTGCTCTTCGCTGGGAAGTTGGAGACTGAGTCGCACCTTGACGTTGTAAGGCTCCAATTCCACTTCCTTCCGATAAACCCAATCTAGCTCTAGCAAATAAAACTGGACTCTGTCCAGGTTTACGCAGAATAACTGGACTTTCCGCAAGTTCTTGCACAATTGGTGACTTCCTGATATCTTTCTTCTCAACTGGAGATTTCTTAAGATCAGGCAAAGTATCTTCATCAAGTTTTGATTCAATTTCAAGCGTTTCCTCAAGAGGAGGAGGTATAATGTCATCAAAGCTTGATTCCATTTCAGACTTTTGCTTTGAATCAACCTTCACTTGATTAGAACCGTCAATTTTAATTATTTCTATTCCAGAATCTGACCTATGTTTCACAGAAGCTGATCTTTTCGGCGATACTTTATCAATAGAATCCTTTTTTTCTGTGCTTCCCAGACTCTTGGAAATACCAAGGGACTTTGGTCTTGGCTTGTCACTTTTCAAATTTCCTGCACTCTTAATCATATCATCATCGACAGAAGCCGACTTTCCTTTTGGCTTTTTACTTTCGTCCTTTTCATCTCTAGAACATGATAAAGATCTACAGTCAGACAATCTTCCTACCGACTTAGACCTTGTTTTCTGGACAATGCTGACTTCCGGTACCACATCAGTGGAATCTATTATAATAATTTCCTGGGGCATTTCTCCTATCTTAAGTTTTGACTTGTCTATCTTTGAATTGGCAGGAGAAGTCTTCTTTATAGGTGGTTTATCGCCTTCCAGAGACTTGGATTGCTTCTTAAAGTCCTTCTTTGGCTCGGACTTAGCTTTCTTGATCTTTTTGGGCGAAACATCCTGTACGAAATGTTTATTTTCACGATCAGGGGACAATAAAGTGTCAATAGGTGCTTTTTCCTCGGCCAATGAGAGAGACTTGGAACGCAAAGGTTCTCCATGTGGTCTCAACAAGAAGGGAGTGAATTCGGGAACCTTGAGGCTATCTAATTCTAAAGCGGGTTTCACAGGAACTTCATCAAGTGGAAGATCAGCAACTGGATCAACAAAATCATCAAAACCAGTATCAATGATTTTCGGTCTGGAAACTCTAGTAGCAGAATTCTTATTAGCTTCTGTAAATCTTGACTCTATTTTGTCCAAGATTCGTTTAGTCTTTTCGGGAATCGTTGGTTTTTCCAAAGTTTTGGGCTTGACTACTTCAGACTTTTCGGGTGAGACGATTAGTTTTGGAGAAACTGGTGTACTTTTTTCGCCTTTAACTACGCTATCAGTCTTGTCCTCAGAATGATCAGTAATTAAAAGTCTACTAGGTAAATTTCTCAACGGCAATGTCGGTTTTTCAGGAATAGGGGGCTTTTTGGCACCAGGTTCAGTCGGTGTAACCGGCATACCGATATCAGAAGGCAGTGAAGGAATATCAGGTAAAGGAATCTTTTCAATACTGTCTTGCTTCTCCAAACTGTCGTCTGGCACTTTAAGCCTCTCCTTCTCGCGTCGATGCAATTCCTGTTTGATTCCGAGCCCAACCACGTCTGCAAAATTGAAACCTGCTTTATCCTTCGACTTGTCTAGAGAAGAAGATCGTTTCTTCTCAAGAACTGAGACGATCGTAACAAGAGGATCAGTTGGCGATAGTTTAGGTGAGACTTTGGGTGATATTTTAGGTGAGACCTTGGGAGAAACTTTAGGTGAGACCTTAGGTGAAACTTTAGGTGAGATCTTTGGTGATCGTTTCTCAATAACTGGAACAATCGTAACTATAGGTTCAGTGGGGGATAACTTGGAAGACTTTTTATCGAGACTCGAGTACTTTGTACAGGTTCTATCACCTAAGGAAGCATCGGCATTGCCTCGATCTAAGGACATAGTTTTGGAAGAGAGACGATTGGGCGATGCACCCTTTCCAGTAACTTTGGTGGGACTCCTGTCAGTTGGTGATAAATTGTAAATAAATGTCTTACGATCTGTCGGTGATCGTTTTGAGCCCGAGCTTAAATTACTCTTAGATTTATCCGAGGGACTTAAAATTGACTTTGGTTTATCGGGGCTTACTAAAATACTTCTGGGTTTTTCGGGAGATAATTTGGCGATGGGTTTATCTATTGGTGGGATTTTTGATAAGTCTATACAAGTCACATCTGTAACGGTCTTCAAAGGCAACTGCGGCAATTCCTTCGCAAGGGCCTTCACCTTGGAAATCTTGCCATTATCCGATTCAGATTTCTCATCAGAGGCAGTACCATTCATGACATGTCGTTTGTGCAAAGTATAGGGTATGTCAACGACGGGTTTTTGAGCACCTACTCCATCAGTGAATGCGTCTTCATCTCCGGAATCGGCTGGTGTTAGATCTATCGACTTTTGGTGCATAAGCATGTGTCTCTTACTGTTGGAACCTATTCTGGATCTAGCAGGATTAGGATCACTTTTTGTGCGTTCAACAGAAATATGACCGGGCAAGTTAGATTCATCAAAACCGACAACGATCCCTCCAATTATCTTCGGATCGTACTCAGTGAATACTGCTTTCGGTTTCGAAATCTCAATTTCATTCGGAAGACCCATGACAGTCTCTGTTCGCGATTCTACTGAGAATTTCTGACGCTCCTTCTCCCGCCTTTCATTCTCCTTCCTAGCTTTCTCCAAACTTCTCCAATCATCTCGTTCCCTTGGCTTGTCCTCCGAGAGTCCCTTTTCCATCTTCCCGTTCCTCCTTGTGTCCCTGTAATCAAGCTTCTCAATATTTTTCTTTCTCTCGTAATCTTCTCGCTGTTCCACGTAATCAAAACTCTTCCTCTCTTTCGAATCAAAACGATCCAGACTCTTCCGCTCACGCGAGTCTAATTTCTCAAGACTCTTCCGACCCGGTTTATTCTCTTTGGTACTGAATTGCTCAACATAACTTCGTTCTAGGGAACTCATACGTTCAATAGCAGCTGGATCAAAATCAAACGTCGGACGATCCCTAGAGTCCAACCTTTCAACGCTTTTACGCCTCGATTCTTTTAAATACTCGAATGAACTCCTGTTGCCAGAATCTAAACGCTCCAAAGTGTGTCTTTGACTATAATCTAAGGGACTCTTCGGACTCTTAGGACTTTTTAGAATCTTAGGACTCTTCGGACTTCTTCGCAACTCACGATCTAGTCGTTCGATGCTTCTCTCCCTACGTTCTCTAGTCTCCTGATGACGATGACTCTTCTCTCTATGAACCCTATCCAAGTTATCAAGACTTTTACGTCTCTCCTGCTCAATACCTTCACTATAATCACTCCGGTAAAAGTCCAATTGCTCGTAACTTCTTTCCCTTGTGTCTAGCCTCTCAATACTTCTTCGCAGTTCACAAATGTCGTTCCGCTCGACACTACGTCGTCTATACGTCTCCCGCGAATCTAACCGCTCGACACTCCTCCGTTCTCTTCGTTCCCTAGAATCAACTTTTTCCACCCTCCTGGCATCTCTCGAATTCTCCCTCTCAATTCGCTTACGCTCCTTCTCCTGTATCTTGGAAAATACCTTATCTACTATCGCTTCTGCCTCGCGCCTTCTATCCCGAGATTTATTACCTCGCCCTAAGCTACCGGTTTCCACAAACTGCCTCGACGAATGATCCTCTAAACTCGCGATACTTTTTGCTCTTATTGTCCTAACCGATTTTTTACCCTCGACAGGGCTGAGACTATCATCAATTCGCGACTTCGGTCTCATAATTCCCTCATCTCTCAAAACCTCCGAGTCGACATGAGTCATTTTATGCTTCGGCTTTAGATTCTTCAACTCATTCAACACAGTCATCTTTTGCTTCTGAACCTGCAATATCACCGGATCTTTCTTGTTCGAATCCTGATGTGGAAGCGGGGGTTTATGTTCAACCGAATTCGCGTGTCTCGTCTCAAATTTACGTTCAATCTGTGTGTTTGACCTCTGAATCCTAGACTCGGTGATGACAAATTCACCCTCTGATTTCGTGACGGCTGAGTACCGATCGATGGACTTGGTTTTTATGTTCTTAAGGTCAGTGAGCACGGATTTGAAAAGCTGTTTATCGGTGGATTTGATCGAGCGATGCTTGACGAAGGAATCGGTCTCAGAATCCATTTGGAACATCTCGGGCTCGATTCCTTCGTCGCTATTGTCAGACATGGGTTCATTTTCATCATGGGGACTGGAGTAGGATTCGGGATATTCAAATTCGTGCTCTCGTTCCAACAACTCGTAGGAATCGTGCGAGAGATCATCGTGAGAGAGATCTCCCACCTGGCCGGACTCTTCGTGTCCGGACTCAGTGGACACTGACGATGTTCCGGGATAAGAACTGCTGTAAATTCGATCCGGGACTGAATCGTGATCAAGTGAGGGTAATTTGGAGCTCGCGGCACTGTAGGAGCGATGGGTCTCGTCATAACGCGTGACGGGATTGTCAAGTTCTCCTTGGGATGGTAGTTGGAATGGCGTTAAGACAGATTCCCCGGGGGATTTCTCCTCTTTCGTTCGCGCTTTGCCCGAATCCTCGAAGCTGGAAGCGTATAATTCGCGGCAGCTAGCCGATCGCTGCCAAGGATATCGGGGCAAAGGTCGCGGCGGTGGGAATTCAGAGGAAGATACGCTGTTAGAGGGGCTGATACGACCTGCTGTTGTAATCCGCTGTTGACTGGTAGCATGCGACTGTCGCTGAACTGGGGCCTGGCTCGGGCTGGCAGGCGAATGCACGTCGATAGAGGTGAGCGTCCGAAAGGACGTAGCTGTGTCGTCGCGACGGTGACTCGTCCCTCCCATCGAGACACTCGTCACAGTCGTCGGAGAATCCAGTGTCATCGAGCCGCATGACAGAGACAGAGCCGGGGTTCCCAGAGCTGTTATTGAAAAAACACTTTTAGTTGAAATGCACGAGAATTCAGAGAATTTTATTACAGATAAAGAAAACGATGATAAGAAAGAAAAAGTGAAGCAACTGAAGTTAGAAAATTGGGGTGGTGCAGAATGAAGAAAGAATAAGAATGAATGAAGAAATCTGCACAAAAACTAAGGAGAAGAAAGTAAAGAAATTGAATATTACCGTGAGTGCACTTCTAAACCGGTGCAAAAATAATATGCACTTGCTTCAAACCCCTAAAGCTTTCACTTTCAAAGAACAGGCACTCGAGACATTGCTTTTTAATATGTTTCTACTCTCTCAACGGCAGGGCCTAAAATGTTTCATTGTCCTAATATTTTAAAAACAATACAAATTAACTTCAATGTTTATTTAAACTATTATTCATTAGTCTATACATTATCAAAATTCCTATTTATTTATCAAAGCCTTTCCCCTAATTCCCTATTTTCCCCCTTTTTCTCGTTTTTTGACTTAAATACGAACGGAAATAATGGAACACAATAAAAAAATCCAACTATTTTTTGTTGAAAGTTCATTCTTTTTTGCTGAAAAGTCTACTATTATATATGTGGTTCATAATTCATTTTTTTTTTTATTAAAATTTTTATTATTTAGATGAAAATGTAACTATGTTGATGAATATCCCTCAATTTTGTAAAAAATGTATCCTTGTTTCTGGAAAATTCGTCCTTTTGTGTAAGAAATTTAACAATTTTGGTAGAAAAATCAACTATATGGTTTGAAATTAAGTTTTTTGTTGGAAACTTATATTTTCGGGTTTAAAATTCAACATTTTTTTTCATTCTCGGCTGAAAAATATTTCTTAGTTGAAAATGTAACTTTTTTGTTAAAATCGATCTCTTTTGGCAAAAATTTAATCTTTTTCGATTAAAGATGCAACTGTTTGCTTGAAGATAATCTGTTTCGGTTGAGAATTCATCGATTTTGTTGAAACTTCTTCTTTTTTGGTTAAATTAAACTGATATTGATAAAAAATTTTTTTGCGAAGAAAATCTTTGATTGAAAATTCAACTATATGATTGAAACTTGAACTATTTTATTAAAAACTCAATGTTTTTTGGTTAAACTATTTTTTTTTTCTTTATTTAACTATTTTTTTTCTTTAAATAACTTTATTTCTATTTTTTTCTTTAGTTAACTATTTTGTTTAAAAATTCGATCTTTTTTATTGAAAATTTATCTACTTGGCTGAAAATTCACGTATTTTGTTGAAAATTCTTTTTTTTTCTGTAGGAAATAAAATAAATTTTGTTGTTATTGAAATATCAACACTATTCCATTTATCAAAGAAAATTTTAGTTGAAAATTCGTCTCTTCTTTGTTGAGAGTATTACTATTTTGTTGAAAATTCGTCTTTTTTATAGAAAATTATATGTTCTGGTTGAGAATTCAAGCATTTTATTCAAAATTTTGTTTGTTTGTTTTTTTTTGGTAAAAATTAATTATTTAAATTGAAAACTCAACTTTTCGAGTTTTGGTTGAAAATTCATCTTTTTTATTTGAAAATTGAATCGACTCGTTGAAACTTCACTTATTTTGTTGAGAAATTGTGTTTTCTTTGTAGAAAATAAAACTTCTTGTTTGAAACTTTATCTTTTTCGTTGAAAATTCAACTGCTTACTTCAAAATAATCTGTTGTGGTTGAGAATTCAACTATTTTATTGAAAAGTAATATTTTTTGATTGAATGCAACTGTTGTTTATTAAAATTTTTTTATCTTTTCTTAGTTGAAGTATTAACACTATTAAATGTGGTTGAAAATTCATCTCTTTTGGTAGAAATTCCATCCTTTTTGGTTGAAAATTCAACTACTTGATTGAAAGTTGTTTATTATTTTTGTTGTTAGTTGCCGAATCATGTATTTTATTGAAAAATGGTTTTTTTTTTGTAGACAATAAATCATCTTAGTTGAAAATTCATCTGTTTATTGAAAATTCAAGTATTTGATTAAAAACGAGATTGAAAATTAATTTATTTTGTTGAAAATGCAATATTTTTACTTGAAATGTTACGAATTTAATGCGTTTTTAATTTAATATAGTATGTACCCACATTGATTTTATTTAAAAGAATTGCCCCTGTTTTTAGAGCATTTCCATAAGTAACCGTTTTAATACTTTTTTATACCCTTTAATCCGTTTGTATCAGTTGGATATCCATCTATCCGTTTGAATAATAATCTTATCCGGTGCAACTATCCACTTTAATCCTTCAATATCCGTTTTTGTGTAATGATATCCGTTTTTATGCTTATACGTTTCAATTCTTTATTTTTTATCCGCGAGTCAATCCGCATCTATCCGCCATCTACTTAGATTTGATCTCACCTATCACGGATAAAAATTCAACCGTTTCAATCAACGCTTATCCTCTTTAATCCTTTCTCTAAAAAAATGTTTTCTCTTACCGTTCTAATCCATGAATCTCTATCCGCAACCCTATCCTCATATATCCGAAAACTGCTTTGACATTCCTTAATATTTATCACGGATAGGATACTCATCCGTGTCAATCATTACCTATCCTCTTTAATCCGATCTCCACAATATAAATAAGAAAAATTATGGAATGAAACGGATAGGCAATATTTTTATATTTTCTATCCGCTTCAATCCTTAATTTTCTATCCGGCAACCTATCCTTTTCTATCCGCGACCTACTTAGACTTTCCTTGTTATCAAGCATGGAAATGATACTTATCCATTCCAGTCAATGCTTATCCTCATGATTTTTTTTTGTCCACAGAAGGAATTGGCTATCCGTTCTAATCCGGAATGTCCTTTCCGTCAGCCTATCCTTATCTATCCGCGACCTATTTGATTTTTCTCGTTATGCAACTCGGTTAGAATCTTAATCCGGGCCAATCATTACTTATCCTCTTTAATCCATTCCCCACAAAATATATTTCCTATCCGCTCGAATCCATGATTTTCTATCTGTCACGCTATTCTTTTCTATTCGCGGCCTACTTTGACATTCCTTGTTAACTATCACGGGTAGAAGACTTATCCATGGCAAACAATGCTTATCCTCCTCAATTCATCTATCCGTCACCTAATCCTTTTCTATCCGCGAACTACTTTGATTTTTATCGTTATGTAACATCGATAGAATATTAATTCGTGCCTATCATTACTTATCCTTCTTCAATTATTTCTTTACAAAACTTATTGACTATTCGTTATAATTCGTGATTTTCTATCAAATACGAATTAACATTATAGTTTTCACTGCAGATACATACGGATAGAATTTATTTTATTCAAACTCATACGCGAGGATAGAGTATTACTAGTTGAAGACTGATTGAAACGGATAGATATGGATAGCATATTTTTACTCGAAGACGGATTTAAACGGATAGATATGGATAGATTATTTTTAGTTGAAGACGGATTAAAAAGGATACATAAGGATACAATATTTGTCGTTGAAGGCGGATTGAAACGGATAAACGGGATACCATCTCACGGATAAATATAAAAAAGTACGGACTGAAACTGAGAGGGGCGGATGAAATTCCCCTTCACGTATTGAAAATTATTCAAACGGATAAAGATTTAAAAATCTAACAAAGGATAGTATATGATTGAAAATGATGCAAAGTGCTCATTCAAAAGGATGAAAAAATTCTATCCGTTTGAATCCGCTAATTCTTATCCGTTTGAATCCGTTTTTTTCCAGCAGGGGTGTGTAGTCCAAAATTTGAAACATTTTAGGCCCTGTCTCGAGATGTCCAACGAGAATCAGATTAGAATTTGAAAAAATTAATATTTTGAGTTTGCTTATAGAATTTGGTTTTACCAAGACAGTATTTGATCCTACGAAAGCAGATTTGATAGAGGTAGAAGCTTTCTAATATACACTATGCTACACTACTTGAGGACACTTTATATACAAATTACGAATTACAAGTTACAAATTACAGATTACAATTTACAAAAGTAATCGAACGAAAGAAAGGTCCTGAAAAATAAGATAATAAGAAAGAAAGAAAGAAAATGAAAGAAAGGAAGAAAGAAAGCATTTGTGTGGTGGTTGTTGTCGGTTTTCTGATTACATACCGGGGTCGCCGAGGGGCAGGAGGGGGTGGGCAGAGATGCTGGAGCTGCCCATAAGGGAGCTGCTTGAAGTGGCGCCACGATAGCCTCCCCCCTCCGAGCCCTGCAATGCCCTACCACCGCTAGTCAGCCGGAACGAATTGGACCTGCGAGCAAGAGAGAGTCAAGTTCAGCATCAGACCTCCGCTACCAAACGCCGGCTTTCCAGAACCAAATAATCCTTCTACTTATTTCGCCAGTAATATCGAGGTTCAACGGGAATTTCGTTTGGATTTAAATCCTCCCAGTAATAGGTCATTACCAAACTTGCAATGTGCTAAAGCCCTGGTTAGATCAGGCGGTAACGCACAACTTTGTAACCAGAAAGTCCGGGTTCGATTCCTGCTGCCGGCATTTTTTTGCCAATCTGTTTTTTTTTTCATTATATTTTTTCCTAGAGCAATTGACTATTTAATTTAAAAAAGTGTGGCTCTCTTAAGATTTTCGAGGTATCGAGAATTTCTTCTCTCAAAAATCTCGAAAATCTTACATTTTTTTTAACTCACTGATTTTACATACTTAATCACGCTGAACACGAATCCAACCGAAAAAAGAGTTGCTCTTGAAAAAGTGGCATGGTAGAGTCAACATGTATCTTTCCCCCACTCGCCCAGTGCCCTCCCCCTCCTAAAAATCATTGCCCAAAGGATTCACGGGTGCCTTCGAATCGGAAACGCCCCTGAATGCGGATCGTTCCCAATTGGAAGGCACCCCGAACTCATTTCAATGGTCCCAGATTTTGTTTGAGCCTCTGGAAAAGTGGTTCGGTGTAAGTGGAGGGAGGGATGAGGCCCACACCCCCTCCCCCTCTCACAACCCATCCATTTTCCAGGGGCCTCAATAAAAATCACGGGTCCTAATTGATGTCCCCTGAGTATATTTATAATTATATATTATAATTATAAATTATGCTCAGTTAACATCCAAAAATCTTCTTTCTTTCGTTGACAAGGCATTCTAACTTCAGCTGTCAGAATACTTACAATTCCGTTTCACGCAGACCCGACAAAATGTTAAAATCTTTCTGGCAACTCACAGCGCAAGCGCGGTACGCTGTTCGTCCGACGCTTGTAGACTTGACTTAGCGAGAGCCAACCAATCGCGAGAAACCCCCTCCCAGCGACATCGACGAAACGATCCTCAGTAGTCAACCCTCACTCGCCTGCGTGGCGAGTGGCGCGCCGCCGCTTAAGCGAAGCCCATAAAAGTACGGTCCGGGAGACCAAGAAGATAGATCTCATCGGGCTTTGGCTCAAGCCAGACCTCCCTGGTTTTTCCGCTCCAACCCTTGCCCGAGCGAAGAAGAGCCAAACCAAGGACGACGCTCCCTGGATTTCTCCCGACTGGTACATCGTCTTCATTACCGTCTACACAAATGGACCACATACCATACTCGCTGCCCCCCGTAATAATTTCTCGAATCCAAAGGTGAGATACCCCCCCCCCCCCCCTCTAGTTACATTTCAGACTTAAAAATCCCAAAACCTACACGGCTATAGTGAGACGCGACCTTCCAATGGAATTAGTATTAGCAATAAATCTTTCACTTTGAATTCACTTTGTTTCTTTCCTTTTGCAAATTAGTTTCCCTCGACCATTTAATTTATTAATTTTTGAATCAGTCTCAACCCACAGACTGACCTCATAATACATAGTGTCAAGCAAATCTCTCCTCCAATTCACGACGAACCCCTTTTCGAGGGGCACAAAAAAAATCACGCGTAGTAGTGAAAAAATACGTAAAAGCAGAGTGTTTTCAAAAACAGAAGATGATCGATATTCTCGAGAGTAAACATTCTCGAAAATGGTAAGAGCCACACTTTTTTCGGTTGTGATGTAGGCACAATGAAGGGAAATTTAGGGAGAGGAAATAGGGGGCAGGGGTGAGGGAAAAATGGGAGGTAGTTGAACTATGAGAGATGACGAAAAATGAAGGGAGGGAAAGTAGGGCGAATGAGAGGAGGGAAATTAATGGGAAATCAGTGGAAGGGGTAGTAGGGGAAGTGAGAGGAAATGAGAGGGGAATAGGTGAAGTGAGGGGAAATTATGGGAGAACAAGTACGGGAAGTGAGGAGAAATTATAGATGTACAGAATGTGAGAAGAAATGAGGGGAAGGGAACTAGGTGAAATAATGAGAGGAAACTAAGCGAAATGATGGGAGATAATGTAGGGGGATTGAGAGGAGGGAGATTATGTGGCTTGAGGGGAAATAAGGGGAGTGGTAGAAGCGAAAGCGAAGAGATCTGAGGGTAAGGGTAGAAGGTGAAGTGAGTAGAAGTGATGGGTTAGTAGAAGGAAGGGGAAATTAACTGAGGGGAAATAAGGGAAGAGGATTTAGGAGAAATAAGGGGATGGGAAGCAGACGAAGTGATAGGAAACAGGGGGATTAGGTAGTGGAAATGAGAAGGAAATATGGGAGAGTAAGAAGGGTAAGTGAAGGGAAATAAAGGAGGGGAATAGGAGAAGTGAGGGTAGGTGAAGTAGGAGAAGTAGGGGGTGAGGGGAGAGGTACTAGTAAATTTAAGAGTCAATTGCAATGAAAAAATTTCACAAAAAAAGCCGCCAGCAGGAATCGAACCCGGACTTTCCGGTTACAAACTCGGGGCGCTACCACTTGATCTAACCGAGTGTTACAAAATTCTAGTATTGCGGTCCATAGAACCAGCGTGTAATATTCTAACATCGTTTTTATCGAGAATGGCTGAAAATCGGATCTTATCACCTTAGCACGTTACAAGTTTGGTAATGACCTATTACAGGGAGGAGTATGAGCTCAAACATAATTCCGAAGGTTGTAGGTTCCCCTTGTAAGCTAAACACCTAGCAATATTACTAATATTCTAAAAGAGCAAGTACTTGGCCATTCTATCTCTTCTTTGTCGTCAGAGTCATCATCAGATTCATCAGTTAACATTAAAAATACAAGATACTAAAGTAAAACTTAATATAAGCAAAAAAACACTATAAGAAAAATTGAATAGAACGTCAAAGTACGTAAATTGATTACCTAGGACAATTAATCTTGTGCCTATAATTATCAGAAAAAACATTCAAGTGCGCTTTCAGATTGGGGTAAAGATCTTTCATTACTGACGCGAGCTTAAATTAAAACAGGCCTCACAGTCCCTATGGGATAAAATATAGGGACCAAAAAAATCGTCACGCTCACATGGTTCTTTTTTGACGCTTAAAGGGTAAAAAATTCAGGATAAATTTATAAGACTTCGAAGCAATTCAAGTTAAATTCCAACGAATTCGAATGAATTAGAAACAATTTTGAACGTGAAAAAAATGCCATTGATTTAGGTAAAATTGGAATGAATTTAGAGGAATTTAAGATAAACGAGAAGAATTCGATGATATTCATAAAACTTCAAGGTGAACTAATAAAACTTTTGATGAATTTAAAACAATTTTCAAACTTGAATAACTTCAATAATTCAGTTGAAAAAGAAATGCATTGAATTAAGTATAATTATTGAGTAAATTTAGAATAATTCAAGTGCAGTAATAAAATTCAAGGGAATGCCAAAGAATTCAAAAGAATTCAGGGTGAATTTCGAAAAATAATTTCAAATCTCTTCAAATCTATGAAACCATACTAATTTCTAACTTAAAAAATGACTAATGACAATAAAATAATTTGGTAAAATTCAAATAAATTGGGAAAAGTTTTAAAAATCGGAAAAATTATTTATTTCTGTACAATTTGAGTGAATTCAGAGGAATTTAAGGAAAACGAGTGGAATTAGATGAAATGCAGAAAAATTCAAGGTGAATACAAAACAAAATCAAATGAAATGACAAAAATTTTAAAATGTTAGAATATGAAAAAATGCATGGAATTGAGCACGTTTGAAATGAATTTTAGAGAAAATTAAAGAGAATTCGAAAGAATTTCATGAAATGCCTAAAAATTTAAGGTGAATTTCAATGACTTCAAGATGAATTAAATAAAAACCTTTTAAAAATCCATTGAGCTGAGTAAAACTGAGTTCATCCAGAAGAACTGAAAAGGATTTAAAGGAATTCAGAATAAATTAATAGGAAATTAGAGCAAATTCCAAATGAATTGCAAAAAAGATTGGAAAATCTCTCAAAATCATTGAAACCCTACGAAACCCCTCATTTCTTGTGAAAAAAAAATTCTTCGAAATTCATTAAAATATTAAAATCCCTTGAAATTATTAAAACGCTTGGAAATTTTTTTCAAAATGCTCTTAGAAGCTTTGACCTTATTACAATTTTTTTTTAATTCCCATTAAGGGGCTGCAAATAGGGTACCATAGGGGCCAAATCTTGAAAATAGGGTACCTTAGGGACCTTAATTGAATATAGGCTACAATAGGGGAGATAGGGACCGGTCTGTGAGGCCTGCTATAAATTAAGGCTACTGATAATGTGGGCAGATG
The DNA here is from genome assembly GCA_932178445.1 of Andricus quercusramuli. NCBI lineage: Eukaryota > Metazoa > Arthropoda > Insecta > Hymenoptera > Cynipidae > Andricus > Andricus quercusramuli. The sequence continues at coordinate 9,650 of CAKNXH010002105.1, read as the reverse complement.
ACAATTCCGCCCCAGCTACCTGCCAACGGTTCCCCCACTACACGCCTTCCCCTCACTCAGTCGACCTGTTGCCGCCGAGCCTGGTCAGCGGGAGGCCTTTCTACCCAATAAGGATTAAAATGCGGAATATCACATTTTTCAAATCTAGCATTTAATAATTTATAAATATAATAATTGAAATGTACGAATTATGACGATTCCAACGATATGTTATTCGACTTGAAAAGTTGAAAATTAAAGAATATTGAATATTGAACTATAGAAATTTTGAACAGGGACCAAAGAAGAAAATTGTATTTGCTTAAGTGCCGAAAAAAAATTTTAAACTGCATTCAGCAAATTTTGAAAATAATTATTCTTCCTTTCAAAAATAATTTGTTTGATATTACTGGTTCCAGACGTTTCACTACTGGCACTTCTGTTTCCCTCTAATTAACAAAACAGACTAATTTTTGAACAAAAAATAGAAATTTTCAACAAAAGATTTTAATTTTTAACCGAGAAGATTTTTCGGTCAATGAAGAAAAAAAATCTCAGCCGAAATGTTGAATTTTTAATCCAAAAAACAAATTTTCTGCAAAACAGTTTAGTTTTCAACCCGAAGATATGGTTTTTTTAAAAACGTTTAATTTTCAACACAAAAGTATAAATTTTCTACAAAAATAATTGAGGTTTTAACTAAGAAATATAAATTATCAAGCAAAAATAAAACTGTTACATTTTCAGTTCAAAAATGTATTTTTAACTAAATAAAAACAAATTTTGAACAGAACAGTAAAATGATTTATTTAGTAAAATAATGAGTCTTCAACCAAAAAAAATGTATTTTTGGAAAAAAAATTGACAACTAAACAGTTGAATTTTCAATCAAAAAGATTAATTTTCTATCAAAAAAGATTAACTTTAAACGAAATTCATAAATTTTCACAAACATATTCAAAATTTAGGAATTTTCAACCAAAAAATGAATTTTCAATCAAACATTGGATTATTTAATTTTTCGGTGAAGAAATAATATTTTTATATTTAAAAAACGTAATTTTCAATAAGAACTAAAAAAGTGTTTAGTCAATTATAAATTTGCAAAAAATTCGAGTAACTTTAGAATATATTCAGAAGTTTTGAAAAGATTCCAAAATAATGTAAAACTTGAAAATATTTCAAAACATTTTTAAAAAACGTAGATTTTTGAAGATTCTGAACACAAAACTTAGAAGCTTTCTGAAAATTTTGAAAGGTTTCAAAAGAATGTAAAAATTTTATCAAAATTCCTAGAAAAACTAAAAATAAATTTTTTTAAATTATTAAAATTTTTTTTTTGAATTTACCAAATTTTCATTATTAGAATTCACAATATTCACAATAGAATCTGGAAGATTTTGAAGCTATTTTTTAATTTTGTCCGATTTTCAAAAAATTGTAGAAAAATTCGAGTTTCAAGATAATAACAAAATTTGCATTAGACTCCTAGACATTTTTAAATTATTTTTTTAAACAATTTTTTAAAAGAGTATTTTAAAATATTTTAGAACAAATTTTGATGTATACATTAATGTTTCTAGCTTAAAATACTTTAAAATAATATAATTTAAAATTTTTGTTTGATCCTTCAATTCAACATTTTGCTTGAGATTTTTTTTCTTCATTGACTGAAAAATCTTTTTTGGTTGAAAATTCCTTTTTTTGGTGTAAAAATTCTTTTTTTTTTCTTCGTTTGAAAATTAGCAGTAAAACGCCTGGAGCTGGTAGTATCAAACATATTATTTTTGAAAGAAAGGTTAATTATTTGCAAAATTCTCCTAATTTAGTTTTAAAATTTTTTCCGACATTTTATGAATGCAAATTCACCTTTTTTTTTTTGTTCCCTGTTCAAAATTTCTTAAGTTAGACTTGAAAAACGACACTTCTGAGATATATATTCTGCTTTTTATGTGTTAAAATAGGATTTATCATTAACTTTTGTAAAAAAAATTGTTTAAGCAGTGAAAAAATGTATGCTGTTTGTTGATCAGTTTATATATTTATAAATTACTAAATCCTAAATCTAAAATATGTTATATTTCGCATTTTAGTCCTCATTAGGTACAAAGGACTCCCGCTGACCAGGCTCGGCGGCAACAGTTCGACTGAGTGAGGGGAAGCCGTGTAGTGGGGGAACCGCTCGCAGGTAGCTGGGGCGAAATTGACCATCGCCCGATAATATCGACAGTATTTCCTCATCTACGGATAATAACAGTGGACCTAATACTACATTCTTAAAATACATCAAATTCGATAGAAAATTGTTAGTAAAAGGTTATTAGTAATTTTTCCCCTTAACAAGTATTTTAGTCGAGCTATAAAAAAACTTCTCGCATTCGTATTATTATTCTAAAGAAAAAACTAAATTTTCAGAATATTAATTTCAATATAAATATAGGATATTGTCCAGTCAATCAGGGTGTCTAGCGTGTCCTCAAAAAAATGCCTGGACTTTTCCAGGTTTTCCAGGTCAACAAAAAAATACATTTTTACGGGTACCTTTTTTACAGACAAAAACCCTTTTTTGGTGACTTCATTTCATCCCAGTGAAAAATCACGACCCTACAATCGACAATATTTTGAAATTTCTCATTTTTTCAACTTTAACAACAATTTGATGATATTTTTTAAATCCCATAATTTTTTTATTTTAATCTTATCAAAGCCAGTTCACTTTCGTACGAAAAAAGCTTTTTTTATCAGAATTGGTTGAAATTTGAGAGAGTTATCGAATTTTAAGCTAATTCAATCAATTTTTTGATAAAATACTTGGATTTTTAACAAAATAATTCAATTTTTAACAAAATTATTAAATTTTCAACCCAGAAAGATGTTTTTTTATTTACCAAATGATAGAATTTTAAACAAAAAGATTGAACTTCAACCAAAAACAGATGAAATTTCACGGAAATAATTTAAATTTTTATAATACAGTTTAATTCTTAACAAAAAGGTGAATTTTAACTCTAAAAGGACGAATCTTTTGTCTAAATAGACGAATTTTCAACAAACAGTCGAATTTTCAACCAAAAAGGATTAGCAATTAAGAAAATACTTGAATTTTCAACAAAATAGTTGAATTCTTAGCAGAATATTGGAATTTTCAACTAGAAAAATAAATTTTCAACCAAATAGTATAATTTTGAAACCAAAAATATTACGCTTTAAGCAAAAACAGAGTTCAGTTTTCAACACAAAAAGTTCAATTTTTAACAAAAATCTGCATTATTAAAAATTAAAATTATGCAAAAAATTATGCAAATTAAAAAAAAAATTAATTTTTTAACAAAATAGTTGCATTTTTAACAATATAGTTGAATATTCAACCTAATTTTTAATTTTTATGCAAAAAGATAAATTTTCAGTAGAAAAAATTGCGTCAAAATACTTTAATTTTCAAACACAAATGAATTTTTAACTAAAATGATGAATCTGCAACCAAGAAAATGAATTTTAAACAAAGTGGGTCAACTTTTAACAAAAAAGGACAAATTTTAAACCCAAATTTTTTACACAACAATTGAAATTTCAAACCGCAAATATTAATTTTCAATAAAAAAAAGTTCATTTTTAACCAAACAGTTGCAATTTTAACCAAAAAAGAGGACATATTTTAAAGAAAAAATATATACTTTCCTATCAATGACGACGAATTTTGAATAAAAAAAAAGATTAATTTAAAAAAAAATGGAAAAGTTACGTTTTCAGGTCAAAAATGAATTATTGTTAAAAAAAACAAATTTTTTAACAAAACATTTATATTTATAACCAAAGAAATGAATCTTTAAAGAACAAAAATGTTCATCAAAGTGGTTCAACTTTTCCTCAACCAGTTGAATTTTCAATTGAAAAAAACAAACATTTCAGCCAAAAATAGAATAGTTGCTTCTTGAGTCAAAAAAGATCAAATTTCGATCAAAAGAGATGAATTTCCAAAGCAAATAAACGAATTTTCAAGAGAACTGAATTTTCTACAAAAGATGGATCCTTTACGAAACCAGTTGAATTTTCAACCGGAAAATGTGAATTTTCTACCAAAATAATAAAATTTGCAATCCAAAAAGATTTTTTTCAACAAAACCGTTAAGTTTGTCAGCCAAAAACACAAATTTTTTTCACAAAATAGTGGATTTTTACCCAGAAAATCTTAATTTTCCGTTGAAAAATTAATTTCCGACAAAAAAACGAATTTTCAACAAAATAGATAAATCTTCAACCAATAAAAGGAATTTTCAAAACGGTAATAAAACTTTCAACAAACGAGATCAAATTTCAACAAAAATTATGAATCTTAGAAAAATTTTTATTTTTTTTTTAATAAAGTGGTCCAACCTTCACCGAAATAATAAAATTTTTTACCAAAAAAAGATGAACTCTCAACGAATAATGTCGATTGGTATTTCAGACAAAAAAGATGACTTTTTAATTTTCTTTACGGGATTAAAAATTCTAAAAAAATCCAGGACTCTGAGCAAAATTCAAGGACTTTTCTAGGTTTTCAAGCATTTCCAGGACACTAGACACCCTGAGTCAATATATGTTTGGATAAGAAAAAATCGAGTCTTGCCTGCGATAACTGGGTTAGAATATTGTAAATTCTTTGATTTTGGAATCGTATTTAAAAAAGAAAATACTTTTTGAATTCAAACGCGGATTTCAGAATATCACATGTTCAAGAAAAGTCATTTAAATTTGAAAAATCGATTTCAAAAGTGTCTAATCTTAAAAGACTTCCATGCACAAAGAATTGAGAATTGAAAGCATTAACATTGAAGTTTTCAATTTGAAAAACTATCAATCTTTAAATTTTTCGTGCAAAAACACATTTTATTTACTAAAAACCACGTTTCCCTTAACTGGATTTTAAATATTTTTTTTTCAGGACAGCCTGAATTTCCCTCAGAGAATACTCAACTTGCAATTACTGTTTTTTTCGTACTTCTACAAGACAATTAATAATTAATAATGCAAACTATCGTGAAATCTAATCGTAAAGTGAATTTGAGCATGCTTATTTATTAATCTCTTATAATTAAGTACCTCCTTTCAAGAGTTATATTTCAAGACTATGAGTGAGTGTCCACCAGACGGATAGTTTAAAATTGACGATCATTTCCGGGGCATTTCCGGGACTTCTTTTTGAAATTTCCATGTCCTAACTCAGTATTTTGATTCTAATGAAAAATTCCCTGTTCCCTTTCAGAACTATAATTCTTTTAGAAAATTCGCTTTTAAAATTAAAAATTACAAACACTTCTTCCAAAATCCTCTGTTGCAAATCAGAATTAAAGTTTTTATATTTTTATTTTAAAACGTAAATCTTTTCCTTTTTGATTTAAAAAAATATATTTACAATTTCGGAAAAATACTAATTCAGGGTAGTTTCTGACGAAAATTTAATAATCCCGTTGGTGATGCCTTCCTGGTATGATAAAAAAAATGTAATTGAACTCATTGAAGTTATCATTTTAGAATAGGTCGCGACTTTGTAATCAATGATTAAAAAGACTTTTTGACAATTTGCGTAATAATTCAGTTTTACAATATTTCTGTAGCGGATTTCAAGATTTCAAAGAATTAAAAGATTTCAAAATATGTACGAATCAATTTAAATTTCCAAAATGATATCATTTCAAACCATTTTAACTTAGAAACATTAACATTTTTTTATTTAAAAATTTTTTTAAACCGGAAATTTTTAAAATTAGAAGTTAAATTATTTTTATTTCAGGTCGTTTTAAATTAATAAATATTCAATTGCTATTTATAGACCAAACTTGTTGAATTTTTTTTTTAATATTCTCTTAATAATAATTGTTGACAATAAAAAATCATTCTATATTTGTTCAGGAATCTTAAGAAAAAATGTGTAATATCTTGAAACCTTAAAACTCTACAAAAAGCCTTCCAAATTGTATTCCGAAATCTTCCAGAATCTACATGTTGTTTTAATTTTGTTATACTTTTTAAATTCTTAATTATTTTCGAAATTTTATTTTATTTTTATTTTTAAATTTAAAAACTTTTTCTTTAATTTTATTTCATTTTAAAACGATTGAAAGTTTTCCTAAACTTATTTTAAAAGACCTGCAAAATAAAAAGTAAACTGTTTTTTCAAAAAATTGCAGAAGTCCTTCTAAATTTTTTAAAATCTTTTAACATATTCTCTCAAAATTAATCATTCAAAATAAAAAATCATTTGAAATTTTCCCAAAAATCTTTTCAAAAAATTTAATCTTAAAACATTTCCAAATTCGTAAAAGGATTTAAAATTTTATTTCGAAACCTTAAAAAATCTAGATTCTGTTTAAAAATCTTTTTAAAAGTCTTTTTAAATTTTAAATTATTTTTTCAATTTTTACAGAACTTTCAAATATCAATGATTCGAATTTTTTCTAAAATTATTCAAAAATCCTGTGAAATTAAAAAAATTGACCTAAAATCTTCTATATTCTTTTTTAAACAATTATTTTGGAAATCTTCTGAAAATTTGTTTATGTATTTTTTTTATTTAAAATAAACTTTAATATTTATTTGAAATCTTATTCTTGAGTCTATGAATTATTAAAATTCCTATTCATTTATCGCAGGCTTCACAGTCCCTTTTTTTCATTTTTCCACTTCATTCAACAACTGGATCGAAATGTTTTTTCTTTCTTGACTAATAATTTTTGTTTAAATTGAGAATTTAACTATTTTCTTGAACAATGTCTTTTAAAAAGATTTGAATTTATCCTAAAATTATTTAGATACCCTGCAAAATGAAAAAAATTTGACTTAAAATCTTCTAGATTCGTTTTAAAACATTTTTGAAGTCCCTTTAATGTTTGAAAATCTTTTGAAAGATTTTCTTGAAATTAATTTTTCAATATAAAATAATCATTAAGAATTTTCCCAGGAATCTTAAAAAAAATGCAGATTCTTGAAGATTTAAAAAAAAATATTTAGACGCTTTTTAAGAATTTTTCAAGGCTTCGAGAGACTAAGAAAATTTTCTTAAGATTTCAGGGAAAATTTTTAATGATTTTTACTTTATAAAATTTATTTGAAGAGAATATTTCAAAAGATTTCGAAACATTCAAAAATATTTCCAAAATTGTCGAAAAAAGAATCTGGAAGATTATAAGGGATTTTTTCACTTTTCAGAACTATTTCAAAGTTTAGGAAAAATTCAAAACATTTCAAAAAATATTTAAAAGTTGTGAAAATTTCAAAACTAATTTAAAATTTTGAAAATATTTTTAAAAATGTTAAACAAAACGTAGGATTTTGAAGATTTATAAATAACATTATGAAGTTTTTAAAGAATTTTTTGACAATTTTAGGAATTTTTGAACAGATGAAAAATATTTTAAAACTTTGAATGATTTTCGAAAAAGAATTAAATATTTTTACATTTTTTTCCACACGTTAAAATGTCCTATATCTCTTTTAAACTGGGTTAAATTTTTCTTAAAATTTTTATAAATTCTGTAAAATAAAAAAAAATGCTTTGAAATTTTCCAGATACTTTTTTGACATCTGAAATCTTCAAAAAAAAACTTCAACTAGAAAAAATTAAAATCTTTTTTAGTTAAAAGTTCATATTTTTGGTTTAAAAATTAAACTATTTCGTTAATTCTGAACTTTCTTGTTGAAATTTTGAGTTGGCATATCTGAAATTTTCCAAAATATCTTTGAATTTTTTAAAAGAGATTTTGGAAAATTATATTTATATAATTTTAAAAGCAAATAAACAAATGAACATAAAAAATAAATAGCTAATTGAAATTTTTATTTTGTATTAAAAATCATTTTTCCCTTCAACCCTTTTTCTGGTTTCCCCGTCAGGTAGACACCCTGGTATCTACAACGAAAAAAATAACAGATATTCAGGCCTCGGATTCACTTTAGAGTCATGAAATTTTTCAAGTAATAAAAATTAACTTTTTCTCATTTTTCCACCTGAATTCCAAATGAATCAATAGAACCTAATAAGAAAATCCAATTATTTTTAGTTTAAAATTCAGTTATTTTGTTGACAATTCAACAATTCTATTAAAAATCATACTTCTTGAATGAAAATTCAACTGTTTTGTTGAAAATTCGTCTTTTTGGCTTGAACATTCAACCATTTTTTTCTTTCTTGACTGATAATTTTTTTTTAATTGAAAATTCAACTACTTTGTTGAACAATCATTTCTTTTGCTTGAAAATTTATATATATTTTTTTAAATCATCTGTTTTTTATTAAAAATTAAAATCTTGTTTTGTTGAAATATCATCTGTTACATTTTTCGGTGAAAATTCATCTTTTTAGGTTGAAAATTCAACTCCTTGGTTGAAAGTTCAATTACTTTCTCCAAAGATCATTTTTTTTGTTAAAGACTCATAATTTTAGTTAAAAATTCGTTTCTTTCTTTTGTTTGTTAAAAAGTAATTTTTTCATCTGAAAATTTAACTAATTTCTTCAAAGTTCAACTGATTAGTTTTGAATGAACTTTATTGTTGTTAATTCACATTCTCAGGTTAAAAAATTTAACTGTTTTATAGAAAATTAATCTTTTTTGCTTGCAAAATTCAACAATTTTGTATAGAATTCAATTATTAGATACAAAAATAAAGTGTTTAGTAGAAAATTCGTTTTTTTTACTATCATTAATTCTGCTTAATGAAAATTTATCTAGTTCTTTTTGTTTAAAAACTTATCTTTTTTTGGTTTAAAAATTCAAATATTTAGTTTTAAAATGTTACAAACGAAAAAAATATAAGCTAGAAATTAATGAAATAAAATTTGGACTAACATCATATCCATTGCTCAAACTATTTATACGAATTTGTTTGTAACTTATTATAAAAATTTATTTATTTCGTTGAAAATTATTCTTTTCTAGTAGAACATTAATCTTCTTGGTTTCAAATTCAACTATTTTTCGGAAAATGTATGTGTTTTGTTGATAATTCTTATTTTTGGGTAAAAAAAATAATCTTGTGTGAAAATTCAAGTTTTTGGTTAAAAATCTAACTATTTGGTTTAACATTCAACTCTTTTATTGAAAATTCGTCTTTTTGGCTTGAAAATACAACAATTTGATTGAAATTTTTCTTTTCTTGACTAATACATTTTTTTGTATTGAAAACAACTATTTTGTTTTGAAAAAAAACGTACTTTCGCCTCAAAAATTCAACAATTTGGTAGAAAATTTAAGTATTTAGTTGAAGATTGATGAATTTTGTAGAAAATACGTCTTTTTTGTAGAAACTCAATTGTTCTAGTTGAAAATCAAGTATTTTGTTAAAAAATTGTTTTTTTTTTTTTTGCTAGAAAATTAAACATTTTGATTGAAATTTTTTATTCTTGACTAATAACTTTTATTTCTTGAAAATTCAACTACTTTGTTGAAAATTCATATTTCTGGCGTAAAAATTCATCTCTTTCTATAGAAATTTCACTTTTTGGTTAAAAATACAACTGTCTCGTTAAAAATTAATCTGTTTCGATCTGTTTTAAGTAAATTTTATTGTTGTTAATTTATATTTTCAGGTTGAAAATTCAACTGTTTTATAGGAAATTCATCTGCTTGGCTTGAAATTAATTGAATCAATTGAAACGCTGAGAGCAAAAGCGAACGAAAAAAAAAACGTACGCA
>CAKNXH010002104.1:169311-187875 GCA_932178445.1 Andricus quercusramuli | reverse complement strand
ATTCAACCCTGAATTGGAACCCTTATTGTTCACATCAAGGTGCACAACCCCTTTACTTTAACACCACTACACGGAGATCATCTAGATATCATTTGATTCTTCAATCGAATCAATAAACCGGTAAGTACTAATTTTAATAAATCTTATTTCATTATCTAACTCCTTTTGGGCCATAATACTTGAGTCTCCTTTTAAAGGTCCTGGCCAAGGATTAGAGTGTCTACATGCCTTCCTTCAGTTTCTTGTGCTAAAGCCTTATTAAACAATACGTTTCAAGTGTAATTGATTATAATAAATTGTTTAAACTAATCTATATTTATTTATTGGCTACTCTTTCCTCTTCCCTTTGCGAGATCTTCGATCTCAACTAAAACGAGGAACCTAATTAAAAAGGAAAGTATTTTACGTTTTCCATGACGTAACACAGTTCTAAATATTAAGTAGGCGATGGGCGTCATGGTCGTGGAAAATTATACTAATATAAAACAAGACAACTAAGTAAAACATAAAATTCTTACGTATATGACTGCAAAAAAACTTATGTGAATTTTCGTGTCAACATATTTTATTGAGTGAGTATGAATACAGTCACCTCTTGTTCGACAAGACAATAATTTGTTTGCCTTATTAAAACATGAAGAATCACATGCAGAAACATAAAGAAAACGTATAATACTCTGGCCTGTGGCCTTCTGGAAGTAACTGGACAACATATTTCCTTTTCTTACAAGCCACGCAATATATCAGAATGCAACTTTCTGAGTGTCCTTATAGATCAGTTGCTGGTTCGATTCTTTGCTGTCTACACTTTTTTCATTTCATTTTTCATTTATTATATGTTTATAAATTTAATTTCCATCTAAAACCTTTTAAAAGTATGCTAATAATAAGTTTCATAATGCGTTTTCACCAGAAAACAGAATTTTTGAAACTTTATTATGTGTTTCGCAAACAAATACTAAGGTAGTGAGCTTTCATCACAAAAATTGAGAACGAAAATAAAATTAACATTTGCTGGTTTCCCCTTGTGAAACCCTTCAGTTTGAAGTTCCGAACGGAGACCATTTCAAAATGAACTCGGAAATCCGAAATGAGAACAGTTATGGAAAATCCGAACTGAAACTACTATAAGATGAATTCGGAAATCCGATTAGATTACAGCTGATAATGTCCACATTGAACCGGATTGGCGTAGGAACTTAGTTCAAAATTTAAAAAGTTTAGTTTGGAAATCCGAGCTGGGACTAGCTGAAAATGAATTCGGAGATGCGATTAGATCATAGTTCTTAATGTTCAGATTGAACCGGATTGACGTAGGAACTTATTTCGAGATTTGAGAAGTCCAGTCTGGAGATCCGAACTGAGACCAGTTCAAAATAAAGTCGGAGATCCGAATTGATGACAGTTATGGAAAATCCGAACTGAAACTACTTTAAGATTAATTCGGAAATCCGATTAAATTACAGTTGATAACGTCCACATTTAACCGGATTGACTTAGGAACTTAGTTCAAAATTCAAAAAGTTCAGTTTGGAAATCCGAAATGAGAGCAATTGAAAATGAATTAGGAAATCCAATTTAGATTACAGTTGTTAATGTCCACATTGAATCGGATTGACCTATAGGAACTTAGTTCGACATTTAAAAAGTCCAGTCTGGAAATCCGAACTGAGACCAATTCGACTTTCATTTTCCGCGTGAAAGTGTGTGGCAGCGGTGAAATTTGGTGCTAAGTTTTTCTGATAATTGTGGTGAAATTTGAGGCGAGTGGATTGTCGATGTGTGTAGAAGGGTTCGTTTGTGAGGGATTAATTGAGATATTGAAAGATTGACAAGGGGGTGAGGATATTTTTGCGGATCAAGCCAGATTTGTGTGGAAGTTGAGGTTAGGTGGGTTTGAGGTTTGTGACAGGGTGGGAGTTCCAGGTTGGTCGTAGCAGGGCAGGGTAGACAAGGAGAAAGGCGAGGCAGGTAGACGTGATGATAGATAGAGACAGAGAACGATAGAAAGCGGGATCGTTTGAATTGGACTCATGGCTAGCGGAGCAAGTACTAGCAAGGAAAGCAGGGATTTAGAGCAGGAAGTTTTCAGTTCACCGGGGAAGAAGTCAGGGAAACGCTAGAGAAAAGGATGCAGATGTTAAGGCAAAGACTAGAAAAGAAGGAAGAGCCTAATAAAAAGGTAGATGAGTTGGAAGGTAGAATAAACAAAGATTGAAAGCTCAAAAAGGGAAGAGTTAGTAAAAAATAAGGTATCGGGAAACTAGGAGAGAAAGGAACGGGAGATAAAGGAATAAGAAATATGAAGAAACATAAAGAGACAAGAAACGAAAGTAGGAAAGATTGGAGGATATGCTACTGGAATTTAGCAGGATTGGAAAGAAAATTGGATGAATGAAAAGAGATGGGAAAGAGTAAGGGGAAGATTACCAAGAGCTTACAAATGGCAGGTTCAAAATGCAAAGAGGAAGAATAAAAAGGGCAGAGCAATTGGAGGAATGGTGATGGGAGCAAGGAACTAATGTAAAACATAGAATGATAGAAAAGAGTTATGAGAACATAAAGAAGGATTAATAGTAGAAGAGAGAAATACGGGAGCAGAGAGGTGGAAGATAGTGGGGGGTTATGTGTACGGTGATATGCAGGAGAAATCAGAGGAGATGAGAGAACTAATGGAAGGAAATAAGCAAGAGATTTGGCTTATAATGGGAGGTGATTTTAATGCGAGAATAGGAGATAGAGGAGGAAGGAAATGGGATGGAGAGCGAGAAAGAAAATCCAAAGACAAGATACTGAATGGGGAGGGAAAGCAGTTGTTGAAGAGCCTAGGGGAGATGGGATGGTTTATCCTAAGCGGAAGTATAGAGGGGGATGAGGAAGGTGAATATACACGTTCAGGAGGAAAGAGGGGAACAATAATTGATTATGTGGTAGTGGACGAGGAAGTGAGAGAGAAGGTTAAGAAACCAGAGTATTAGAGTGCACAAGCAAAAAAGAAGTTAGTGAAGGAGGGGATAGAAGTGGATGGGATGAGGATTGTAAACAGAAGAAGAAGGAAGTGAGAAGGGTATTAAGAAAATGGAGAAAAGGGACAAGTAGTGGAGAAGAATATAGGAGAAAAAAGAAGGAGTATACTGAGTTGTGTGATGAAAAAAAAGAGGAGGAAAATAAAAGGTTTGAAGAAGAAGCGGAGAAGGCTAGGACGGAAGAAGAGGTTTGGAAGGTGGTAAATAAAGTGAGAAGAAGAAGGTAAATGGTAAACCAGGATATTGAGATGATAGAATGGAAAAAATATTTTATGGAATTAGTAGGAGGGATAGAGAGGAAAGTTAGAAAATGAGGAAAAGATGGTAGAGAAACAGATGAAGTCTGGAAATATGGGGGGGACAGAATTAAAGGAATGGGCATGGATAATGTGCCAGAGTTATGGAAAGAAGGAGTAGCGATACCAATAGTGAAGAAAGACAAAGGGGAGGAGGTTAAAGATTAGAGAGGAGTGACACTAATGCCAACACTGTATAAAGTATATGTGAGTGTTTTATCGGAGAGGTTAAAAAAAGGGAGAAAGAAGCAATGATAGTAGTGTTAGTGGACTTGAAGGCGGCGTTTGACTCGTTAGACCGAGGCGAGATAGAAAAAGTTATGATGAAAGAGAGGATACGAGAGGGATTAATAAAGAGAGCATCGGAAATTTTTAGAACACAAAAAACAAGGTAAAGGTAGGAGTGCAAGTAGAAAATAGTTTCTGGTTGGTGAGAGGGGTAAGGCAAGGATTTTCTCTGAGCCCTCTTTTATTTAATATATTAATATCAGACTTGGAGGAAGAAATGAAGAAAAAAGGGTGGGGAGGAGTTAGGATAGGGAACGAAAAGATATGTACACTGGCATACGCAGGCGATATAGTGTTGATAGCAGAGGATGGAGAAGGGATGGCGGGCTTCATTACTGGATTAGAGAAATACTTAGATGGAAAGAAGTTCAATTTAAATGTAGAAAAGACAAAGATGATGAGGTTTACAGAAGGAAGGGGAAGAAAGAAAGAATGGACGGGAGATGGAAGGAAAAAAAATAGAAGAAGTAAAAGAGTTTAAGTATTTTGGATATACCTTGCAAGCAAATGGAGATCATAGAGCTCATATAAGAGGAAGGATTAAAAAAATCAGCAGATGTAATAAAACAGATATGGGGAATAGGAAAAACAAGGCTTAAAAAAAATTTGAGAAGCAGAATGTGGTTATATGATACGCTGGTATGACTGGTATTAGGTTATCGAGCAGAGATATGGGAATGGAAAGAAACGAAAGGGATTAAAAGTTTACAAGAAAGGTATATAAGGTGGACGCTAGGTGTAGACAGGACGACGCTGGGATATATGGTGAGAGAAGAAGTGCAAAGGGATAAATTAAGTACTAGAGCGGGAAAGAGGGCATGGAATTTTGAAACGAAGCTGATGGAATTAACGAGATGGGAGGAAGAAAAGAGGGAGTTCCTTAAGGATAGAGATATAGAAGACGGGACTGGAGTCAACTATGAAGAAGTGGGAAAAAGGGAGAAAGACAATTAATAGAAAGATTGGGGATGATTGAGGAATCAAAATATAATATATGGTATAAGATGATAAAAAAGGAAGAAGTACCAAAGTATTTAGAAAAGGGATGGGGTGAGAAAAGATGGACCAGAATAGCAAGATTTAGATTGGGAAACGAGGTAAGAGCAAGTATGTATTGGTAAAAGAAAGATAACAGGAAGTGCAGAATCTGTGAATGGAAAGGAGAAACATGAGAGCATGTATGTGAAGGATGAGCGAGAGGAATGGAAGATAAAGAAAAGAAAAGAAAGAAAAAGGGAAGAAAAAGGAAACGGAAGTCGCTTAAATTAGAAGCGTAAGGATTTGTAAGTAATGGTTATGTAATAGCATAAGTAAATTAAGATGCGTTTGCGTTACCGCTCTCTCTCTCTCTCGCTTGCACTCTCGCTTTCGATCACTCGCCCACTCGTTCGCTAACACTTCCCAAATTGCGCTATCGTCAAAAATAGAATTAAGGCTTTAGATATAAGATTTTCTGTAAATAGGTGTAAATGACTGTAAATAGTAAGGATAAGATTTTATATGTAGAAGGAAGTGTTGTAAGAAATGGAAGTCATGTAAACCCTTAGGGGACACATTGTGAATAAACAGAAAGTCCAATTCAAAATGAAGTCGGAAATCCGAATTGATGGCAGTTATGAACAATCTGAACTGAAATTACTTTAAGATGAGTTCGGAAATCCGATTAGATTACAGTTGATAATGTCCACATTGAACCGGATTTACTCAGGAACTTAGTTCAAAAATCGAAAAGTTCAGTTTCGAAATCCGAACTGAAACTGGTTTAAAATGAACTCGGAAATCCGATTAGATTACAGTTAATAATGCCCACATTGAACCAGATTGACGTAAGAATTCAGTTCGACATTTTAAAAGTCCAGTCTGGAAATCCGAACTGAGACAAATTCAAAATTAACTCGGAAATCCGAAATGATGAACGTTATGGAAAATCTGAACTGAAACTGCTTTAAGATGAATTCGGAAATCCGATTGGATTATAGTTCCTCATGTTCAGATTGAACTAAATTGACGAAGGAACTTAGTACAAGATTTAAAAAATTTAGTTTGGAAATCCGAACTGAGACCAATTCAAAATGAACTCGCAAATAAGAAATGATAACAGTTATGAAAAATCCGAACTGAAACTAGTTGAAAATGAATTCGGAAATCCGATTAGATTATAGTTGTTAATGTCCAGATTGAACCGAATTAACATAAGAACTTAGTGCGCGATTCAAAAAGTACAGTTTGGAAATCCGAACTCAGACGAATTCAAAATTAATTCGGAAATCCGAACTATTGACAGATAGGGAAAATCCAAACTGAAAATGGTTCAAAATGAACTCTGAAATCTGATTAGATTACATGTGAGTGATGTCCAGGTTGAACCGAATAGATTTTCTAATCGGCAATTTTTTCAATTCGGCAGCCGAATTGAAACTTACTGAACCGAACTGATACTGAGAGAATATCAATCTGGTTCGAATGGTCCTTTTATATAGGGCTTTTTATCTATCGCCTCTTCGGACAAGAACTATATTTCCTGATTATCTCGCTCTATTAACTAAAAGTAAAATTTGTTGAGGCTTAAGGTGTCTTTCGTTTGGAAATTTTATTGTGTATTCTCGCGAGGTTCCAGTTGCATTTCGTCCACATTTGCCATACATATTCAACATTTCAGTATACTCTTCTGGGGTATAATTCATAAGAATTTCACGTCAACTCAACTTGAGGAAAAAATGAATGAGGTTTTGAAAAGTTGTTGTTCCAACTGACTTCTGTGATAATAAACGAGTGCCAATTTCGAAATAACAACAGATAAATGCCTAACATCAAATTTATTGTGTTTAATAGGTTAAATGTTAGTCACATATCTTCTATTTCTACTTAATTTAAACAAGTTTCTTATTCAAAAAAATAGTTCATTACGATAATTTGTTAAAGTTCTGTATATTTTTTCGCACATGTTAATATTTCATGTTAAGTAGTTATAAATTATACCTCTGCAGAGTCTTCTGAAATGTTAGATGTGGACAGCGATTGTAGGTCGAACATAAATCAAACTTTGCAATAATAACAACAATTATTCGCAGTGCAGCATAGTTGTGAAAATATTTTGACGAAACTTTATATAGCTTTACAAAAGACGTGTCCAAAAAACTTTTTGAGCTAATGAGATCGTGATCACATGATATCTTGAATCAAGGATTATACATAGCAGAACCTGAGTTCTAACTTGAAATCATAAAAAACTTAACAAGAAAAATTAACTTATGAGTAGTATAGTGGGTTGGAATAGTATATTTCACTACAACGGCTATTCAACCTCCTGCCCGTGTGGTGTATACTACTATCTGCACGAGCTAATCTGGCGCTAGTTAGACAGTCTTGTGAGAATCTATTTCATCTTGTGGCCGTTAAGAATTAGATGTAGGCTGCACAAATATTGATAAAAGGCAAATTTACGTACTATGTGCAAAACCTTTATTTCTCTTCTTGAAAGAAAAAGTTGAAAAAAGTGATTGCGAATGTGGCGCTGCCAAGATGATGATGAAAAAATACGGTCTTGGCGAAGCCCTAATTCGACGCAAGTCTACCTCGATAATTTTCTACACAGGCATTATTAGGAATCCGCTAATCGTGAAAATAGTTTGTTGGCCCACCCCAGTCAAAAGTAATGTTCAATTTAAATGATTCTGCCAAGTAGTTTCGGTATTTCTTTCGATTAATATGCATTACGCATAATTCAAATGTCGTGTACCAAATTTTGCATAAGATAGGTCAAGGTCACGAAGTTTTTGTGGACTTATAGTTAATTTTTTTTATTTTCACAGTGAAATTGTATTTGTATTTGTATTTATTCAAGAAAAGTCCCTAGGGCTAAATAGCCCTCTAAGAAACAAGATAATACAGGGTCATTACAAATTTGTGTAAGCACTGATCGGCAGAATACTTGATTAATCTTATAATCTAATCTATAAACTAATTAAATAAATGAATGGAGTCGACCTCCAAATACGTATTAATTAGGTATGAGATTAATGCGTAGTGACTAACATTAGGTGGTTAAATGGTAGATCTTGTGCATGTTAAGGTAGAAATAAAGAATGAAAAACTATGTATAAAAGAAATATTTTGCAAAAGTTGATGAAAACAAAAGAAAATTCGATGATGAAATGTTCAAAAACTAAATATGAGAGTTTACCAGTGAGTTATTGCAAGAGTTGGGTTAGGACTATCGTACAAATATTTGAAAAAGAGATTCTTGAAATGATACATGGAAGGTGCATTTCTAATATCGTATGGTATTTTATTTCATAGTCGGGCACCCCTTACTATAAATGATCTTTGAAACTGACACGTTCTATGAAGAGGAATCTTAAGGATTTTTTGTCTTTTACGAAGCTTAGACTGTGCTGGAAGGTCTCTGTCTACAAATTGAAATAGGTTGAATAGATACTCGGGAGCTTTGTTCTGAAAGAGAGTGTAGAGCAAATTACCCATAAAGAATTGTCTCCTCTTGGCAACATTAAACAGACCAGCCTTAAGTCTGTATGGAGTTATTTGTTCATATTTAGGCAAATTGTAGATAAAACGGACACAGGCATTCAACGCGCGCTCAAGCTTTAAATTCGAATCGCCGGTCAAATCATCATAAACTGAACAGCCATTGTCAAAATGGGGCAAAATTAGACTTTTAACCAAAAGTATCCGAGTGGAGGTTGGTAAAGAGTCCTTATTCCTATAAAGTTGTTGTAGAATTCTATATGTTTTCCTTGAGATATTCTGTACCTGTTCCTTCCAGGACAAGGTACGGTTATGGAAGTATCCCAGATCTTTAACCACTTCCGAAAAAGGGATATTAAGATTCTCGATACGAAGAGGTGGAAATGATGCCAGTGTTTCAAGCGACGGAGATGAAGAAGGTCCAACGACTATTGCCTGAGTTTTGCCCGGGTTAAGAGTAAGTCCATTTTTCCAGGCCCAGAGAATAACGCGATTGATATCCTCCTGGACTAGAACAAGTAACCCACTTAATGAAGATATTGGCCCCGATATATAGATTTTGAAATCTTCAGCGTATTTGTGATATTTGCAATGTTGAAGTTCACTTCCAAGGTCAGAAATGAACGAATTGAAGAGGAGGGGTGCCAGAATAGAGCCCTGAGGAACCCCACTTTTGACTACCCACCAATCAGAAAGCTCACCACTACTGTTAATAATTCTGTGAGACCGATTATTAAAATATGATTTAAACCACTTGATAACAGAGTTTGACAAGTTAAAGGATTTTAGCTTTTGTAGGAGTAACTTATGATTGACCGTATCAAAAGCCTTCGTAAAATCAAACAGAACAACAATCGTGATCTTCCTATTATCCATTGCTAATTTGAGATCAGTCGTTACTTTAAGGGAAGAAGTAAGAGTGCTATGCTTTGCCCGAAAACCTGATTGCATCGGGTCAATGGCCTTAGATAATAATTAATATATATTATATAATTCGAGAAATTTAGACAGTTGCAGGTGAACAATTTTTTCAAGTGGTTTAGACAGTGCACATAAAATAGAAATTGGCCGGAAGTCTTTCGAGTAAATAGGTTTAGAAATTTTCGGAACTGGGCATATAAAAGCCTTTTTCCAGATATCTGGAAAGATACCGACCTGAAGGGAAGCATTATAGATATGCAATAGAATAGGAAAGATAATTGAAAGGGCAAGTTTAATCATTTTCATTGATATCCCATCAGTTCCAATCGCATTTGATTTGATTTCACGTATTTTTTCCAAAAGTATTTCAGGTGTGAAGTCATCGAAAAAGAAGTCACAGTCATTAAATATTGAATTGAGAGGGGCAGTGGAAAATGATGATGACAAGTCTGGAACTGGGAATGTGAAAAAAGTCTTTAAAAGGTCATCAGGCGGAAAATTACTATCTATAGAGTCGTGCTTGGGCGGAATTCGGTGTAAGCGTCTAAGGAGATGCCAAATGTCCTCTTTTTTGTCTCTATGTGCAATCTCGTTATAATTGCATTGATTGAACGCATCTCTAATCTTAGTTTGAACTAGGTTCCTCAGTTCACGGAATTGAGCTTGTATTATACTGCTTTTTGTTCTTTTTGCAAGTCGGCGCTTGCCATCACGTTCCCTCATCAGATTTTCAAATTTCGGATGTGATCCAGGGGGCAGCTTTGTTAAAGTTTTTAGGAACGTGAAGCGAAGGAAATTTATTGAATGCGGAGACTAGGTAATTAGTCAGAGCATCGATTTTATTATTTATATCTGTATCTAGTAATATTTTTTCCCAATCGTACGTCATTAGATGTTCGTGGAATGTATGTTCATCAATTTTAGATAGATTCCGCACTAGTCTTTGCGTTGGTTTTGAATTCAGATTATAGGAAAATTTAAAGGTAATGTTAATCAAATCGTGGTTAGAGAGAAAAGGGATAGCATGTTGTTGGTAGGAGACAACGTTATCAATATCGTCTACAATCATTAGGTCAATACGAGTACTGGAACGATCAGTATGGCGAGTAGAATCATGAGGTACAATCGAGAGTCCCGAAGAGTGTACCAAAGATGTTAGGTATTTAGAATGATTAGAAGTGAGATTTAGGTTAGTGTTGAATTCTCCAGTAAGGATAATGTTATTGAAGTTAGGAATAAATGAAAAAATTACCGATTCAAGCTCAGTGCCATAGAAAGCATTAGGTGGCTTATAAACTGCTCCCACTAAAATACTATCAGAAGTTGACTTAACTTCAACAAAAAGAAATTCGGTCGTGGGGTAAGTAGCTACTGAACTAACTCCAACCACAGTCCCTTTCAGACTATCATGCAGAAAAAGACAAACTCCACCACCCCCTCTCTCGTCTCTGTCTCTTCGATAGAGCGAATAGTTGTCCATTACAACGAGACTTGAGGATATATTGGGAGTTAACCAGGATTCAGAAACAGCTATCATATGGTAGAAACATGTACTGAAAAAATGTTTGAATTCTAGAAAATGTGCCAAGAGAGACTGGGCATTCACATGACAAATGTTTAAGGTATCCATAGATATATTAAGAGAAAGATTTTACATGAAACCAATTCAAAAATACGGAGCTCACGCAGCACACGTAAAAATTGACTGAGACAGAAAACCATTATCAACACAACCCAAACTAAGCAAGTACAATTCAAATTTGAATATCGGCAATGAATACAAGTTAAGAAGATACTAACGGAATAATAAATAATGTAGAAAGCAGTGTCGTAGAACCCTAGACGAATTCTCAACAAAAGTAGACATAATTTCGTAGATCGATATCCGGATATCTGGAGAGCTGTGAATATTGAGATGATATTAAAACATTTAAGGTATCCAAAGTAGACAATGGAGCCTAATAGTATGAAATTACTATCAGAAAGACCAGCATCATGATTTAAAACTACTAGTTTAAACATGAAATTACGTTTGCTATCTGAAGATACATATGTACAAGGTGTTGCATCAGTGACAGCTGAATCCTAGGCGTGCCATCATCCCTTCGACAAAAGATCTTCCCTCCGGCAATCCAAGGATATTTAATATTCTTTTCTCTCCTTAAATTCAACGCAGAAGCGTAAATCCTTCGATTATAGGGCGTCAAAGCCTCATGGATAAAAATGAGACTTTTCTCGTTATCTGGCCAGCCTAGATGGATCGTAGAGGAATCTCAAATTTTTTTTCTCTGCTCAATTATTTTATCTCTTACCAACTGTCTTCTAAATTTGGCAACGATGATGGGTGCAAGCAGTGGATTTGATGTAGGTGATTTACGAATGCGATAAACATTCATGAGGTCGTCTTTAACGAAGTGAGCATCAAGAGCCTTCGCAACAGATTCTAGGACCGATGAAAGATCCTCATTTGGCTTTATAGGTAACCCGTGAATTTCAAGGGTACTTTGAAGCGCAGCTTTCTCTTGATAATTTAGAGAAGCTTCGAGTGAAGCGACCTTCAATTTTAGCGAGCTTGCCTCCGTCTTTACCTGCGTGAACTGCTCCGCATTGCTAACAGTAGAAATTTCAAGCAGATTGATTCTGCGAGAATTCGCTGAAATATCTATCTTGATTTCTCGAACAGTGGTATTCACTTTAGCAATCCATTCAAGTTGCCTAGTTTCGAATTCCTTAGAAAGATTTCTCATGTGTTCTTGCGCCTGCACGGCCGCTTCCCTAACCTGTTCCTGCGCCTGCACGGCCGCTTTCCTCTGAGCTTGTAAAATCGCACTTTGGATAGCCTCGATGTATCTAGGCGGCAGGGCCACAGCAGTGACAGGGACGGCAGAAACTGTTGTAGGTAAGGGGTTAGCTACCTGATCCTTTCTGGCGGGGTCGATACCTCCACTTAGCAAGGAACTTTGATCCAATCCTGAGGAGGTGTCGCTAGCACTTGACGATTTGCAGTTCACGCAAATAAAATCGATCAGTCTCTTCTTTAGATCATCAAATTCCTTCTTGGACAATCCAACATTAACGCAGGCTAAATGACTGAACGCGCCACACCCAATACAGGAAACAGCACCCTGCGATCCTCTTGATATTGTCTTATTACACCCGGGACAAGCACCCATTGTAATATACGTATTAACTACGCGAGAACTGTCGACCTCCGAAACTGGAAAACAGTCTTTCAAGTGCCAAAGAGCCCAAAAATGACTAAATCGGACATGCAAACAGCACTCCGAATACGAATAAAATCACTGAGACACAAAACAAAGTACAAAATTGCCTAATAAATAAATTGTGACAAGTATAGAGCGAGACGAAACGGAGCACACGTCAAGAACCGAACAGGGCTGTACAGCCAGTTTTGTGGTTCATAATAGAAATTATGTCTTGACAAAATTTATTAACACAACTATCAGAAAAAAATGTTGTCTAGATTCAACGAAACCGATTTCTTAATGTAAAAAAATTAAAGCACTCTTGTATGTTTTCGACTTTTAACCGCATTCTTGGAATATCTACAAATAGAGTTGCGATTTTCTCATACAGGTGCAATAAAAATATTATTTGCGACGTGAGAGAGAAGCGATTTCATTTGTGTAAATGGCTCTTCTCCTTTCCTTGTTGCACAATATTTTTGAACTGTGCTAATACATTTTGCGCGAATCAAATTGTTGTTGTAAACCAAGATTTTACTGTAACAACAAAATATTTTGATGGCAATTAAGCGACAATTTCGTGACGTTAACTTAGTTTATGCACAATTTGGTTCAAGATATCATTTTCAATGATAAGTGCAATTTTCAGTCAAGTCTTAATAACTTATTCGTTCTTAAAAAAACTATTTAATAGTTATCATTAACTTTTTTAATGTCATTTTTGATAAACCAATATGCTTGCTTCGTATTTGAATCGGGGGAATCACTGAACAAGTAAGTGTTCAGGATCACCCTATATATTGACGAAGAGGTCAAGAAAGAACTTAAGGGAACGAAGAACTTTTCCGCTTCAGGACCAGATGCTATCAAGAACTTCTAGTGAAAGAAGTTTATTTCTACACACCAACGTCTAACCCGTATCTTCACCTCGTATTTCAAGTTGGGGACGCTCATTCTGGAGTGGCTTGTGTTTCCACGCACTATATTCCTACCGAAGAAAGGCGATTTGTCGGAACCCAGAGTACTACAGGCCAATAACTTTTTTGGAAATATGCTGTGAAACATCTTTACGGCTGTCCTGAACTGCAGGATTGTTCGAAAAATTGGGCCTGTGTGGATTGAGATACACGAACAACATAGCTCGAAAAATGAAGTAGAAGACTGCTGAGAGAACCTGCTAATGGAGGTATATTTGCAAGGATGCATTGTCCTTCAAGCGCAGCATGTCGATTGCCATGCCTGCCGGCCCGTTTCTACTCTACACGTTTGAGGTAGTTCCATGGTCGAAATACGAGCTTGCTGCCTTGGATATTAACACGTGTGAGATCATGCATATACAGAAGAGCTTGCATGTCAATTCTTCCGTTCCGTAAGTACACATTCTACGCCGTCAATGTGGGTGTGGACTTCTGAATCTACAAAGTCTGCATAACCAAATTATTCCGGCTACAGCATACATCATTGCAAATGGAAGACATCCTCTCCTAAAAATGGTCAGGAAACTTAAGATAAGTGGCAAAGGAGCGTTCGTTTCTCGGTCTTTATATCGAATTCTTGGCTCCTGCCGACCACAACATTACTACCAAGGAGAAGATAAAGAAGGAGAGATACCAAGACCTTAAACAGGAGCTGCAGCGAGTGTACTAAAAATATTCGGTTAGAAAAATGGTCCTCATTATAGGTGCTTTGAGAGGTATAAAACAATTACAGATTTGTAACGTAAAATGCATATCTGCGTGTCAAAAACATACCAAGGCACTTGAGAGATAGATGCGCAAGGCTTTCATCCTTGGGTGGTCGCTTCGTGTCCTTAATTTACACGAGGTTTTCACTTTTGCATTTCTCAGATCGTCAGGACTTAATTTAGGTTCACAGGGTTTCATTTTTACATGCCAAGATCGTTTCACTTCCACCTTAGTATACCGTGACCGCATTTTACGTCAAGAAGTTCTCAGCGGTAGGTGCCGAGCGTGTCATGCACACGCTGAGTACCTAGAGCACTTATTATCCGGGTCAACCACTCATGTGGGACGACGTATCTCTACAGACCTGACATCGTTCTCCAAGACTTCGAGAAACGAACCATATTCGTGATCGAATTCTCGGCTCGGTCGCGGGAAGCGGGAGCGGCAACGACTGTACCGAAAATTTGGGGTTAAAGCAATTTTCCTTGTGATCGGCACTCTCGGAGGTACGAAACTAACACTGGTTCGTAACCTTGAAGCCATGCCCACGTGCCAAAAATATGCCAAGCACTTGCGAGATGGATGCAGAAAGCTGTCATCCTTGGGTCGCCTTGTGTCCTCAAGACACACGAGAATTTCGCCAATCTGTCGTCGTAATTTCACCGTGCCACCCATCGCACGGTCGTGAGATGTAGCCATAAGTGTGATTTACCGCGATTCACCTGTGATTTGAATAAAAAATTTAAATTTATGGAAAAACAAAAAGTATTGATATGAATCTAGATATTCTTCTAGGCTATGACACCTGCAACAATCATCTCCATTGAGTTTGTAATGTTCAACACTACTTGCAACTGTAAAAAGTTGAAAAATTTTTCTACTATTGTTTTGAAAGAATTTTTAGTTTTAGTTTTTTGTTTCTACGAAAAATTAAACGATTTAATACCACGTAGAATTTATTATATTTTGAGACTATAATTTGAAAGCTAACTTTGAAAGTCGTATTTCGTAGTTTTCAGACATTAAAAGTGTACACGAAGAGAGAGTGGGGAAGAGAAGAGAGATAAAATGCCACAGTTGTATTTTACAAGCCTGAAAACGTGAAGATTTGTTGAAAACTTGAGGTATTAATATGAAGTTGATACTTCCTGATCTCAATATCTTGGATATAATGATTCTGTGAAAACTGCTTCTTAATAAAATTGGTTCGTTTACATGTAAAAGTACATAATGGACATTACCTTATAATCTTCGATGTAATTACCATAATTTACATGACCTTGATTTTCTACGAGTACAGCCAAGTGTTTCCGATAAGCATCTTTTAGTGGTAGACTAAATATCTTATGAGAGCGACTTAAAACTCCCGTTAGTTGTGCATCTGTGTAAACATAGGCTCTATCATGTACGATAGCTTCCAAGATAGTCGGGGCTTTACAACTCATAGGAAAATTGGTTTCATAGAGGACCAGGTGCAAAGGTGCTTGTAGTTCCTCAAAAGTTGGTGGTGTTTTTCTCTGAACAATTATTGAACTGAGTAAGCTTCGAGCCAAAGGGTCAAAGAGCCGGATGAACGGTTCCATGATTACTCTGCCATATGCTTTTTTTGTAGAAATTTTTGGGATTTGTACATTAGGCAAAGGTAAATACTGAAAGAAGAAATAAATGAGCATAAATTACTATTTACTATACACAGTAGAAATCGTTTTTGAAGGGTCTATTATAAAATGAAATGATTGTTTCTATCACATCGCAACGAACTTGTACTTTTTTTGTACTTTTGAATAATATTTGAGAAAAATAAGGCCGTCAAACATTTATCTGCTTCTCTGCGTAAAATTTAACTATAGTGTACATGTGCGCTATTGTCATCTGTATTTAATATGATTTAAACGCGAAAATATAATAATACTTGCCAAGTTTCCGTATTTATTAATTAAATATAATTTACTTTTATTGAAATAATATTGATGTCTCAATAAAGTTAATGCTTCATTTTCTTTCTTTCTTAATCAGATTTTTACTTCTAATTAGACCCGAGAGATATTCTTTATACCTATTTTTCCTTTCATTGCACTTGGCTGTGATGTTTTTGTCGGCTGGTGCCGAAAATTCGATAAGGCCATGGTTCGTTCCTCGAAGTCAAGACCGACTATGTCAGGCCTCGAGTGTGTAACAGAAACAATTTTCAAGAATATAAAGTTCCAATATATGCGGCACTTCTCATTTTTGACAATTGACTCTATTTCCCTAGGAGCTTTTAGCGCAGTGTTATTAGTGGTATAAGGCTAATCATTCACATTCCTATAGAAGATGCCGTGTATCCTCTTGTCGAGCACCAGTTCACGGAAATTTTCCTCCTGTGCTTTCTTAATGCGGGCCTTTAGGAGTGAGTACTCGAGATGGATAAGATTTGATGCATTCTGCTCACACCTGATATTGAACTAAGGGTCAAGTGTTAGAACAACCTCCTCCGCTGCTTTGTATAGAAACGCTTTTGCCCATTCTTCGTGCTTTCTCATCATTTTAGGAAGAGAGTCACGTTCATTTGCGACTATATGTGCTGCACTCAGAATAATCCCGTTGTGAAGACATTCAGGATTCAGCATTCCGCGACCATCTTAATGGCGTGAGATGTAAAGTCGCGGAACAGAAGACTTGAGGTGCATGCTTTTTTTTCATGTGCATAACCTTTCGTCACCCGATATCGAGGGATCTGAGCTCGTCCTTTGTTCATGGAACCACTTCAAATGAATAGAGATAAAGCAGGATGGCAAGCATGCTCGTTGCAGATATTTTATTCCTCGCCTACAGTTTGGAAGACCAAATCCGTCGGATAAGACATTTGTATCTGCTTCGGTGAGTATCCTTCATAGATGTCACGTACTCAATGCTTCTCTCTGCCACTCTCTGGTACGTACAAGTTACTTCAGCACACAATCTCCATTCCAATCTCCTGAGTGTATTTGTTGACAATCCCTAGAGCTATGTGTCATTGCTCTTTATTTTTCGCACAGATCTTAAGATCATACATGTAAAATACATGAGTGACCTCAAGCTGTCGATTTCTACGTTTGCCGCAGAAGTACCCGTTCGGAATGGCGAAGTGCAGGGGAAAGTTGCAATAATGTAAGGCAAAAGAGGAGAGGGCTTATGGTTTCGCCCTGAAAGACACCTCTTTGAAAGATTACGCTGTTAGTTGTCACTCGATGTTTTCTAGATGAGATAGTAAATCTGGTTTTCCAAAGTGGCAACAATCTCGCAATGCACCTCTCTATGTGCAGATAAACCTTTAAGCTTTCCAACAGTCTATGGAATTTGAATGGGAAGTTTTGCGGTAATCAATTCAGGTCATCGATAGGTAGCGCTGGTAGGACACTTGGTCTTTGCATACACATCTATCGATGAGCAAGTCCTCCAGACATCCTGATATGCCTTTCTTTCAGCCGCGGTGTTTGTACATCCCAGCTAAGTAAGTTTAAGTAAGTTAATGTTCTTCGAGTCCTCCTCCAGTGGACGCTGGACCTCTGAGAACTCTCTCCAAAATGCCTAGACCTGCTCTGGCTTAGAAGGATGGTCGTCAGTAACTGGATGATGTAGGGAGAGTCAAGATGGTTTAGAGGAAAACTGTTCGTTTTCTCTGGCCCATCTTTTTGAGTCTGTCATAACGAATCGGCAGTTAGCTCGCGAACTGTTACATCTCGAGGGTGAAATTTCTACCTGATGTTATGTAGTTAGTCACACACTGAATGCGGGACGCGTACTATCTTGCCTAGCCTGTTTTTGTGCTGAGTTGATGCATTCGTCTTTTGGTCTTATAATCAGCCGTTGGTTTTGTTTTACGTGTTGCATTCTCCGAAGCTCGGGCTTGAGGGGAACTTGGATGTTGATTTTTCTTCGGGTTCTGAAGCATCGCTCTTCCTCTATTGAATGCCTGCCCGCGGTTGGTCTTAGTGTAGCCTCTCTTTCTTGTTCGGCATGGTTTCGCAGACGTTGCTGCAAATTATTCAGGAGTTGTAGGTGTTTTTCGCATCACAGAGAATGCAGTTGTACCATGTAACCTTCTCGTTCAGGGGCCATACTGGTATCGTAGCACTCTAGCAGGTCGTCATTGAGTTGATCCGTCCACCTAAAAGTATCGAGATTCTGCCAGTCAATCGCATTGACTCCGTCTTGACTCGCTTCTCCAACTCTAGGTTAGTCGGCATTGTTTTTTGGACCCATTGTCGGGAGCCCTGCGCGTTCGGTTGTTTTGAAGCGCATTTACGACACTATGTTTGGTGTTAGCATTGTTGTTCCCACGAACAGCCAGGGCAAGGGGTTTGTTTATCCTCATAGAGCCTCGCATGCAAGTATGAGGCTGCA
Organism: Andricus quercusramuli; assembly: GCA_932178445.1. Lineage (NCBI taxonomy): Eukaryota > Metazoa > Arthropoda > Insecta > Hymenoptera > Cynipidae > Andricus > Andricus quercusramuli. The sequence goes on along the minus strand of CAKNXH010002104.1, from coordinate 169,603 downwards.
TACTCTGAGAGGTCTCCCCGTACCCCAGTGTCACCGTTCGAAGCGCATCACTAAGGCGTCATTCAGCTTTCGCCATGCATGCTGCGCCTCCGCTTGTGGGTTCATTCCTTCAGCACGAGACCTGGCAGCAGAAGCAACCCTTGCTACAGGGACCTTTTATTCGTAAGCCGAGGACGCGTTCATTGGCTTTGTTATAGGCCCTTCAAGTTCGATTCCAGAGGAATCGAAACCGAAAACCAATGAATAAATAAATAAATGTATGTATGTATATATATATATATATATATATATA
>CAKNXH010002104.1:153851-168911 GCA_932178445.1 Andricus quercusramuli | reverse complement strand
CATTAAGACCAACCGCAGAAAGTAGGCACCTTCTTGAAGATGATGGCAATTTCAGTACAAGGAGGAACATCAACATGCAAGTTCCTCTTAAGCCCCAAGATCTGGCTGAAATGGATGCCTCCCTTTGTGGAGATATCTCGCAAGAGTCCGACCTCTGGACCATCAATTGCTCAGTTTATGGTGCTGCGAGAGCTTTGGCTGATTCAAATCGAAGGCTCAAACCGACGATGGATCAAAAGACAAGAAGACGCTTGCATCAACTGAACAAGAAAATTGGATGGGCAAGACAGAATGCGTCCCGTGTTCAATGTGTGATTGACTACATAACATCTGGTAAACCGTTCACGGAAAGGGTTCGAAAGTTCGCCCAAGAACTAAGGACCTTGAATCACACACTGAACAAGTCAAAGCTGCTGACAATCAAGCAGCATATTGTTGACAAAATAAGGCTGTTATCTGACGCAAGGAGGAGGATACAGAAGAGGGAGAGATGGATCAGAGAGAATCAACAGTTTCTCGCTGACCCATCGCGCCTCTTCAGTGATCCCCCTGTTTTTGTAAAAAATCCTCCCAAGCCCAAGGAGGTAGAGACTTTTTGGAGAGAGGTGTACAAGATCCCGAAAACACTAGAGTTGAAGGAAGATACTGACAATATCATCCGCTTCAAGGAGTTTTGCGACAGCCTCATAAAATCTGAGGAGGAGTGCCCATCAGTCACTGCCGAAGAGGTGAAAAAAGCACTTAGAGGCACGAAGAACTTTTCCGGTGCTGGACCAGATTGTATCAAGAACTTTTGGTGGAAGAAGTTTACTTCTACACACCAACATTTGGCCCGCATATTCACCTCATATTTAAAGTCGGAGATGCCCATTCCGCAGTGGCTAGTGTTAGGACGCACTATACTCCTACCGAAAAAAGGCGACTTGTCCAAACCAGAGAATTACAGGCCAATAACTTGTTTGAACACACTGTATAAGATTTTTACAGCTATCCTAAACAACAGGATTGTTCGACGAATTGAGCCTGTATGGCGAGAGATGTACGAACAACGTGGCTCGAAAAAAGGTGTAGCAGGCTGTCGAGAGAACCTGCTGATTGACAGGTGTGTCTGTAAAGACGCTACAGTCCATCAGCGCGTCCTGTCAATGGCCTGGATTGACTACCGGAAAGCTTTTGATTCAACCTCTCATAGACTTATCATCTGTCTGTTGGAAAGCTTGAAGGTACATCCACACATAGTGAGATGCATAGAGAGATTGATGCCTCTTTGGAAAACTAGATTTACCATCTCATCTAGGAATTATCGTCTGACGACGAACAACGTCACCTTCCAGAGGGGCGTCTTTCAAGGGGATAGTATGAGCCCTTTGCTTTTTTGCATCACACTTTTGCCTCTATCTCTTGCACTACGAAATTCTCCTGGATACCTCTGTGGCGACACTAATCAGCGTGAGCATAAGGTCACTCATGTATTCTATATGGATGACCTGAAGATCTATGCCGCTGGTAAAAGCAAACTTCAAACTGCTTTAAATATCGTCAAGAACTACACAGGAGAGATTGGGATGGACTTTGGTTTGGACAAGTGTGCCAAAATTCATTTGAAGAAAGGAAAGATTACTGGCGTTCCCAAGGACCCTGAGCTTGTGGATATAAGTGTTATTAGACATCTTAACACTGGAGAGACCTATACATACCTGGGCGTGCCTCAAAGCCGCATTCAGGACGTAACATCAGTGAAGGAGTCTCTCCGAAGCAGATACAAGCATCTTCTTCGACAGATTTGGTCTTCCAATCTGTCGGCGTTGAACAAGGTATCTGCGACTAACATGCTTGCCGTCCCGGTTCTACTCTACTCGTTTGGGGTGGTTCAATGGACGAAGAACGAGCTTAAGGCCCTTGATGTCACCACGCGTAAGATCATGCATATGCATAAAAGCTTGCATATCAATTCGTCAGTTCCGCGATTATACATTTCACGCCAGCAAGGCGGACGCGGACTTCTGAATCTCCAGTGTCTTCATAACCGAATTGTTTTGAGTACAGCTTACATCGTTGCGAATGGCAGAGATCCTCTCCTAAAGATGGTCAGAAACCACGAGATGATTGGCGAAGGGGCGTTCCTTTACAAAGCCGCGGAGCAAGCTGCTGAGACCCTTGGCCTGAATTTTAACATCAGAAGTGAGGAAAGTGCATTACTCCATCTAGATGCTTCACGTCTAAAAGCCGAAGTAAAGAAAGCAGAGGTTGGAAAATTTCACCAAGAGCTACTCGACAAGCAAATGCACGGAAACTTTCACAGAAATGTAGAAAAACAGTCCTTGTCGAAGGAGCAAACTTTTGCTTTCCTCAAATCATCAGGGCTCAATTCAGGTACAGAGGGCTTTATTTTCGCATGCCAGGACGGTGTAATCTCCACCTTAGCATACCGCGCCCGCATTTTATGTCAAGAAGTTCCCAGTGATAGGTGCAGAGCGTGTCATGCACACGCTGAGTACCTAGAACATATACTATCGGGGTGTCCGACCCACGCAGGAACAACGTATATCTATAGACATAATGCGGCCCTAAGAGTACTTTATTACCACCTTTGTCGCTCTTACGGTGTTGGTCGCGACCCTGCCCTGCCGAACGCTCCAAGGGAAATAGAGTCAATTGTCCGAAACGAGAAGTGCCAGATTTTCTGGAACTACGATTTTCGGGCAGCAGTCTCCGTTGCGCACTCGAGGCCTGACATTGTTCTCCAAGACTTCGAGAAACGAACTATATTCGTGATCGAATTCTCGGCTCCATCCGAATACAACATCACTGCAAAGGAGAAAGAAAAAGAGGAGAGATATCAAGACCTTAAAAGAGAGCTGCGTCGACTGTACCCAAAATATTCGGTACGAGTAATTGTTCTTGTGATAGGTGCTCTCGGAGGTGTGAAATTATCGCTGGTTCGTAACCTTAAAGCCATACCCGCGTGCCAAAAATATGCCAAGGCTCTTGCGAGATGGATGCAGAAAGCTGTCATCCTTGGGTCGCTTCGTGTCCTCAAGACACACGAGGGTTTCGCCGGCCTGTCGTTGTGATTTCGTCGTGCCCTGTGACCACCCATCTCACGGATGTGAGACGTGGCCATAGGTGTATTTTACCGCGGTTCTACTGGGGGCCATTGACATTTTTTCAAGATGGCAGTTGCTCTTAGTGGTACCCTGCGGTGGTTGTTTAACTTTGTTTTTAATTATATATATATATACATATACCAGCCTAAATATTTTATAACTTAAAAGCTAAAACTTCGACTGATTTTTGGAGAAGGAATTTCAGATTTATTTTTTTTATTTTTATACGGCTATGTAAGTCCGGACACTTCAGTCTGGGACACCCTGTATATATATTGTGACGAGGTTTTTGGAAAACTCGGAAATATGTCAGACAATTTTCCGGGGTTTCGCCGAAGCCGTACCTAACCTCCGAGGGTAAGGAAAGTACGGCTTGAATAAACTGATTAAAAGTAAACTTACCGTCTAGCCAAGATCCGAGTCTAGGATAGCGACTAGACTAAGGCGTTTATATTGTTTTTCATACCCATTGTTTACATCAATTAATTTTATTTATCCATTTATCCATTGCTTTATTCGACAAAATATGTATGGGGTCGGTTTCGGGGCTAAAATCTAATTTGACAGCTTGTAAACATTAAGCAGACGGCTCAGAGCATCGACAGCCGACCAGAAATCGAAGAAGAAGGACAACAGGATGGCACGCAATCGACACCATGCAGCAGTCCCACGCATGCCAAGAGAGTTTGCGCTACACCCGTTGCCACGGTAACCAGCAAGCGGCAACTGGGTGGCAACCATTACGTACCAGTAGCCAAGAGGGTTCACACCCCTCACAGGCCGGAGACAACCGATAACCGACACCGAAGCGAGATTCCACTACGGACCACGAGGGGCAGCACGAAACAATCACTATCTCAACAGGGGGCCATCATATAAGCGGCCATGTTGATGTAACCAGAAGACGGCCTAGCTGGAAACAACTGGAAGACGGCCACGTTATAACCAGCGTTCGGACGGCCAATGAGGGATCGCGCTGGGCCGTGAGACCATCCAATCAGCGGCCGCGGAAGGAGAACGCAGTGCGCCTACAGGAGTGGAACGGAAGGAAGATCGAAGAAATGGAAGACCTGTCAATCTGGTACTTGGCTCGACGGACTCCGGTGTGACCGGCATACTGTAGAAGAGATTGATTTTTGGAAGGGCGGTAAGAACCATTAAAGAGGATTAAAATTAGCAGGGACCTGATGGACCACAAGACAAAACGGGAGTGGGCCGAATGGCTGAAAGGTATGTGGATTTACCTACCGCAAAATTAGAATTCTCAGCCTCGGCACCGGATGCCCACGCGGTGTAGAAGCCTGTAACCGCGAAGTGCCGTGTAAAGTGTCTTTTCTTGTGGAAACCCGTCCGGGACCTCCTCGACGCTCCAAAAGGAGGGACACGCTCGACTCAAAGACCCGACCTTTAGAAAAGTTGAGGCGAGCGTCTCTCGAGATCCTGAAGCGTGGGCACGTGGCAATGGACACCAGCCGGCGTCGTGCATAGCGCAGGTGTCCCAGACGGCCATTTTTGGTTGCAGTGGGTGTCGCTGTGGTTTATCCGTGATTTCTGTGCAAGTGAAACGTCTTAATAAACTAGGAATAGGTTTCGAGTAGCTTTTGGGGAAAACGCGCACACCCGCTTAGTGAATTCAATTTTGCTTTTTTTACGTTAGATTGTATTCAATCATGACTAGAATTCAATAAACTAAGATGACAATTTAGTAATTCCCAAGTTAAAGGCAGCGTACGATAAAATTCTCTCTCTGAAGTTCCCATGCATTCCCTCTCATGTTTGTGAAGTGAGCTGGCCGACCTGCCAGTCCCGACTTGACCGGATCCTACGGGGCCATGCCTTCCTCGCTTCGCCTCGCCTCGCTCGCATGTGCATACCTTCTTTCAAGGTCTTAATCCATCTGTTCCTTTTCCCTCTCCTTAGCAGTGATGTTGAAGTTGGCCGGAGTCGAGAATTCGATCACGAATAAATTTCCTGTTTCAAAGTCTTGGAGAACGATGTCAGGTCATGTTTTGGACAATTCAATCTATTTTATAGGAAGCTTTTGGCAGGGTAGGGTGGCGGCCAACACCTTAAGAGCGACAGTCATGGTTATAGAGCACTCTTGGGGCGGCATGATATCTGTAGAGGTACGTCGTTCTTTAGTGAGTGGAGCACCCAGATAGCGTGTCTTCTAGGTACTCAGCGTGAGCATTACATGCTCAGCTCCTATCGCTGGGAACTTCTTGATATAAAATGCGGTCACGATATGCTTAGATGGAAATGACACTATCCTGGCATGTGAAAATGAATCCCACTGTCCCTAAATTGAGTCCTAATGATCTGAGAAATGCAAACGTTTGCTCGTTCGACAAGGGTTGTTTTTCTACATTTCTGTGACAGTTTTCGTGCATTTTCTTGTCTAGTCGCTCTTGTCGGACTTTTTCAAGCACTGCATTCTTTACTTCGGCTTTTAGATGTGAAGCATCTTGATAAAGCAATACACTTTCCTCCCTTATGATGTTGAAATGCAGGTCAAGGGTCCCGGAGCCTCCTCCGCTGTTTTGTAAAAGAATGCTCCTTTGCCAATCATATCGTGTTTCTTACCATTTTTAGAGAAGGATCTCTGCCATCTACTCTCATGCATATGTATTAGGGTGGGTCGAATTACACATAAGTTTCTGAATCGATTCGTAATAGCACAGAAAAGTTTCTACTCGTCGCCCTGATCGCAATAAAAAATTGTTTTTTTCTTGAATCGGATCATATGTTCCGGTCGCACATCGCGTTCAAAGTTTCGAAAAATCGTCAAAAATTGAATACGTTTCGGGATTTTTTCTTAGTAAGCTATAGTAATAGAATATCGTTCAAAATCGGTATGTGACCTCTTCTAAATATCCTGTGACTGAAAAAAAACTTCCCCTTCTCATCCCCCTCTCTTGTAAGGGTGGGGGGAGTGGCAAATATTGTAAAAAGGAGCCATTTTATGTTCGCTATTTTCCTCTTGTGAAGTGTGTTGGTGCGATCGGCTAAGGCGTTAAAAGCGTTGAAGTACATCATATTTGGAACAGTATCACGTAAATATATATTAGCCGCAACATGATGAGAAGGGAGGGTGGAGGTGAGCCTCAGCGAGGGTTGACCAATGGCCAAGCTGGGTGGGCGGCAGCCGGTTCTAGGAATTCGCCTTACCGCTGCGCGCAACGTGCCAACCAGACAAGTCGAGACGTGTCGAATTTTAATGTTTTACTGTGAATTTTAGTCTTGATCAGAGAAGGAGTTTGATTGACAATGACGTCGAGGACGCTCGGTCAAAAATATCATTGTCCTTTATTTGGATTGCCTAAAAGTCTGAAAAAACAGATTCTTCCTGCAGTAGCTAATGTCGTTGCTGATGATATAGAGTCCACTTACACTAAGGCATCTTTGCCAAAGGTCTCTTGCACGAGAATTATACAACTTATCAAAACTTTTCACTATACGTATTACTACATCCGTAACAAGTTAAACAGGGACAACAAATACCTGAAAACACAACAAGAGTACACCTAATACATTTCTGTCTGTCAAAAAACTTTATTAGATAGAAATTAATAATAATTCACGTCTGTTTCCGGGAAAATTCTTAACACCTTCATCAATGAGAAAAGAATTTTCTCAGACACTTGAGAATTTTCCACTAACAAAAATGCACCAGAAAAAAATTTCCAGGACATAGGAATCGAAATTGGAAATGCAGAGAATTGAAAATGTTGTCTATTCTGGTATTTTTAATGAAATTTTATTCATAACTTGGGGTATATGTTGGAAAAAGGTCCATCGATAGGAACCTGTCTGCCTTGAAAAACCCTTGCGTAGCATTGTGTCCCTCATTCCAGAACAATTACAGATTAATATAAAACGACCTTGTTCAGTGGAATTCGTCACAAAAGTCTAATGACAAGTGTAAATGTAATGAGAAAAATGTATCAATACACAGGTAGAAAGATGAAAGAAATCACATAATTTAGAAAAGTATGTACAATCAAATAACTTTGAACAATATTGAGATTTTATGGAATATTGGAGTAATTTTAGACGACTAAAATTTTCTTCGAATATTAGAGTAATTTAAGAATAATACTGAGATTTTACATAATTCTAGAGTGATTTTGGATTATTCATATTTCTTTTTGATTATTGAAATGATATCAAAATTTTCTAGAATATTATAATAATTTCAGGTTAATTTTACACAATGCTACAATTTTATAAAATATTAGAAGAACCCTGGATAATTTCAGAGAAGGCTAGAATTTCATGGAAGATTAGACTAATTCTAGATAATTTTAGAACCTTGAATAGACTCTAGCTAGTTTTGTCTAATGGCTACTGTTTGTGAGATGTGTGGGGTGGCAAAGTCAGACTTTTGACGCCATTATCTTTTGCAAGATCCACAACTTCAAGAGACAAATGACTTTCCTGATTATGATAAATCAACAATTTTGAATTCATCTTTGATGAGTTTAAATATTTTATGAAGTGCTTCATAACTTTCAAAAAGAGATCCGCAGTCACCCATCCTGTTTTGTTGGTAAGACCCAGTATGTTCGAAACGCAGTTTTTAAGCATTTTTGGGACGAAGCTTACTCGTGGAAACATCATCGCAGAAGGCAAGAATTCCCAGCTGCGTTGATGGAACAACATGTTGTGAACTGTGTGCAGCAGTGTACAGCGATGACATTTGGAGGTTAAGTGGAAACAGTTGTTGTAGCGGTTCCACCTGGATTCCCAATTTGTTATGGATCTGAAAATCTGGGCTCATGTTGGTGAATCAACTTCATATTGGCAGTAAAATAAAAAGGCATCGCTGGTCTCATGCTTTCACTGGTAATTAAACCAATTTTCGTTCTCCGTTTATAATTTCGCACCATTTTAAGGTCCTAATCAAGAGAACGAGGAAATAGCGAAATTAAATTCTGGTTCAAGTATCCCTATAAAAAGTGGATCATGTAACCCCACAGAACATGACCAGATTACAAACGTTCTCAAAAAGGTCAACAATTTGTTGAATAATTTGTTTGACGTTTCTATAAATTCGTGTGAAGTTAACTGAATGATAGTAATGAGAGCACATCACGAGGCGGCGTGAAAAGTTTGAGAGAACTAGGAAATACCTCTAGTGGTTCACCTACCCCCGTGGTTCTAGAATCCCCATTCTCCTCTACAATAAATCAGAAGATAGAAGAGAATCATTAAAAGAAAAAGAAGAAAAAGAGGATAGACAGAAAACTCCAGAAGTAAGAAGAGAGATGAAAGACGGAAAACCGGATGAAGCCGTGACCAACTCAAAAACGAAGGAACAAAAGACCAAAACGATAAGAGAAAAGTCGAGAATTACAGGTGTTAAAGTACTACCTGCAAATATACGACACAGCGGAAGATTACAATGGACATTGAATTAGTCATCGGAAAGGGTTACCTTAACATTATTAGAAGTAACAGAGGCAGCCAGTAAGATGACCATTACCTTGAAAGTGCCTGCGAAAGCATTTGCTGAAGCAGGAACGTAGAGGATTAGGGGTTCAGAGGTCAATTATTGAGATGAAAATACAGATAAGCAAAACAATATTACTTCCTCCAAAAAAAAAAACACCTTCGATGATCAGAGACCAATAGAATCATTAGTACAAAATAACTCAAATAACACAGATAATTTACAAGTATGACACGAAATTAGAGAAAACTTTAACGTGTTGAAAAGATCTTTAGAAGCAGAAAAAAACAGAAAGAAAAATACATATCTAACAGGATTATAAATTAACCACAAAGTCAAACTTGACTTTGTGGATAGATCACTTTTAACCAGAATTGATGCTTAACAATCTTTTAGACATAATTGACTCACTTATAGTTTGTCCCAAGAATTCAGACGAGGAAACAGTATTGAGAAGAAAAGGTATGGTCAGGAATAATATTATGATTCATTCAGACGAAGACTATCATACAAGAATAACAGACATAATAGAACCTAAAACAATTTTGAAAAAATTAGAAGAATTTGAAAGAGTTGACACAAACGTTACACACTTGTTGGTGAGGACAGGGCTATGTTAATTTAGAATGTCACCAAAAGAAAGAATCTTTGATTTTTGCGAAAAATTCGATTCAATAATTAGAATGTATGAAAACTGTGAAGGGGCCGTACCCTTGACCGAACAAGAGAGAAGATTAGCTTCTTATCGAACAGTCAATGGAACCATACCTGAATTTCGATCAGAAGATTTGATTAGAAGGTACACCGATTCCAAAGAAATGAATTAAAAAGAAATAAAATTGTTTTTATCTCAGCTAGAAGCAGAGAAAGTAACAGGCCACAAGGGATATCAGAGATGAATTCAAAGGAGGATTTATAGTAGAATCTAAATCAGGATCTAGAGGAAATTTTAGAGGCAGCGAACAAAATTGTAAAAAGAGGGAGATAATAAATAAAACGCAAACAAACAGTAACAACGAAATCTTCACCAAAACATCAAAAACCCAAAATGACAGGTAATTTTGCATTCGGAACATGTAATTGCGTACGGATAAATAATACAGAGAAGGTAGAAAATTTAATAAAGTACAATCAGATCACATTCATAGCTTAAACAGGAGCGACTGATCATTTAATTTCACCACTTTATTTTATCAATTTATTTGATCAGTTGATCAGAGATTTTCAAAGATGTCTCAGTAACGTAATGAAAAACGCAAATAAAACTAAGTTAGCTGACATTAAATTATACGGAAAAGGCGATGTTCTTCTATATTCGAACTTTTTAGGAAATGAAATTATTAAATTGACCAACGTGACAGCTGCTGGTGATAAAGCAGAAAATTTAATATCGCTTAGACGCTTTGCAGATGCTGCTTAAGCGTATATTTAGATAACAAAAACTTAAAATTGTTTGTTGAAGAATCGGGAGAGATAATGTTAGAAAGTCAGTATGAAAAACCAAACTGGATGGTCGCACTGATAGCTAGAATAATATCAGATGAAACACAACACTTAGAATATGAAAATTACAGTTGTGGAGCTAGATTGGTAAACTCACAAAATAACGAAGAACCCAGACAATCGAAGACACATAATAATGTTTACAAAACATCAATCTTCAAAGAATCAAAACTAGACTTGAATTGAGGAGGAAATTTGTCTGCGATTGTCAGGGAGCAAAGATGTTGTTATGAAGAAGGAAAAGAAAACTCAGAAACAAAATAGACTGAATCAAAGAAAAAATTTGATTTTCAGGAATCAGTTTTTAATAGGATGATTTTAGAGCTAGTCAAATTAGGGGAAATATAATCAATGAAAAATACGTGTAAAACTGATACGCTAGAAAATGGACATAGCATGTATATCGGATTAAGTAAGGGAATGTCATGGCACGTTCGCCTAGGGCATGCATAACTCAAATATCTAAAAAGATTACAAAAATCGAACGAAATACTCAAAGAAGTAAATTTTGATAATTATATCTTAGAGCGTGACATATGCATCATAGCAAAAATGGATGAATTACGATTTAAAAAAAAAAGAAGTAGGGCCACTAGATCATTGCGGAGAATTGACAGAGATATCACGGGACCAATAAAACCCACATCACACCCAGGGCAAAAACGATTCATAATCGTTTCTATAGATATTATTCAAGACTAGCTAGAGCATATTTGATGAAAACTAAGGATGAAGCAGGTACATATTTAGAGAGATTTTTAAGTTCTGGAAGTAACTTAGTGGGCAAAGATGAAAAAGTATGATATACCATGTCAAATCAAGGAAAAGAATTCATAGGACGAAAAGTTTGATAGATAATGGAAAAAGGAGGTATAGGAGTAGAATTTTCACAACCATATACACCAGAATTGAACGGTACTGCGGAAAGAGTCAATAGAATATTGCAAGAAAAAAGTCGAGCTTCAATGTTTGATTCGGGTTTAACTAAAAGTATTTGGGAGTTAGCAGCTCAGAAAGCCATACAGAATTATAATCCTTTATCTTATAAATCAATAGATTTTGGAACGCCGCTTCAGAAGTTCTCTCTAGGAAAGAATTGTCATTGAGGATGAATTAAAAGATTTGACACCGTAGTCTTCGCCTGAGTTCCAAAACTGAAACAAAATAGGATATACTGTAACAGATTACATTCTGTGGTAACCTAGTACAGGACAACTTTCAGAAACTAGACACATAAGATTTAACGAGATGGCAATGTACATAGGTAGATTCAAAAAGGACAGCTTGAATAGTAAATCAAGAGAAAGGGAGGTACACCGCAAAAACGAGTTACCATTAGATGAACAAAGAAAACCAAATGTGAACAAACCGTATATTACAAGTAAGAAAAGTAAATTCAGAAAGAGAAGGAGTTGTTTGTGCAAGTAGAAGTCAAAAGTAAATTATAGAAGCTTTGATTATTTGACTAAAAAGAAACTAGAAGTAGATACAATTTAGTTTTGAGATTATATAGAAGAGAGTTCATTGAACAACATATTAGAAGAAGACGAACCAAATCATGCACTAATTGCAAAAATAAACCAAGACTCAGTCACTTATGATGATGCGGTGACAACTGAAAAAAAATTAGAATGGCAGGAAGCAATTAGAGAAGAATTTAGATCAATGGACGAAAACAAAGTATGGAAGATACTACAAAAATCTGAAATCATGAAAGATGGAAGTGGAGTAAATATTATAGGTTCGAAATGGGTATACAAAAAGAAAAAAGGTGGAGATGGTCAAGTAACATTCAAAGCTAGACTAGTTATTAGAAGATTTCAAAGATAGGAGAGAATATGAGTTGAAAGAAACTCATGCTACAGTATCGAGACTGCCAGTAGTTAGATCAGTATTAGCAATCATAAATAAGCATGATTTAGAAGCAAGCCAAATCAACATAAAGACTGCATACTTAAATGGTATTTTAGAGGAAGAAATATACATGGAAATACCAGAAGGTTTAGAGTGTAACGAGGAAGTGAGGAAAACAAAGTCTGTGAATTAGAAAGAGCAATTTACGGAATCAGAACTAGCGGAAAGCAACAGAATGAACGATTTTGAAAGGAAGTATCATTGAAACTAGGTTTAGAGAATGTCATACATGAACCATGTTTGTTCACAGAGAGAAAAGAAGGAAAAATGGCAGTATTAGTGTTATACGCAGACGAAATGCTAGTAGCTAGCAATGACAAAGAAAGGTTAGATGTAATAAAAGGAAAATTAGAAAAAGCTTTTGACATGAAAGATTTGGGAGAAACAAACAATTTTCTAGGAATGATAATTAAGAGTGACAGAGAAAATAAGGAAACCAACATACAATAGAAGAATTACTCGATGAAAATATTAGAAAAATTTATAATGGAAGATAGCAAAGCACAAAGCACACCGATGGTAGCAAGACAAGTACCAAATAGAAAAAACATAAAAAGACAAGAGGAGAAAACCATGCAAGATACTGAAAAGGTGGTGAATGTACCATTTAGAGAGGCGATAGGAAGCTTACTGTATTTAGTGGGGGCCACAAAGCCATATATTGTTTATGCAGCAAAACATTTAGCTACAAGACAACTGAAGCCAACTGCAGATGATTGGGAAGACGTTAAAAGAATTATCAGGTACATTGAAGAAACTTCAGAGGTAGGTGTTACATATAAGGGGAAATCAGAGGACTTAGATGCAATGATAGATGCAAGTTTTAGAAATTTAGGAGATTCAACTTCGACAGGTGGATGAGTGATTATTATGATTACAGATTACAGATTACAGATTGTATTGTTGTTGTATTTGTTGTTGTATTGTTGTTGTATTATTATTGTATTGTATTGTATTGTTACAGATTGTATTGAGATCCAGTAGCCTGAAGAAGTCATGAACAGGCATAAGTCACTTTGTTCACTTACCACACCGAATATTTTGCAATGAGCAATGCTTGCGAAGAGTTAATTTCGTTAGATAAAGCAACTAGAGACGTGTTAAGTAAAACATTACACACTGAAGCCAAAGAAGACCTAAACAAGATTGTTAGAAATTTAGAAGTTAGAGAGATATCGGACTTGCATGTTGGTGGCGGAAGTGAGAACGTGTTTAGTGACAGGTGGTGAAAGGATTTTACGGAATTTTTGTGAAAGGTGTGAGTGGAATGTGAGGGTGAGAGCCTAGGAGGTGTGTAGGGTTCTGTGGGTTGAATTCGGGACATAAAAAAGTTATATTCAGCGTAGGTGTGAGGTGGGATTTAATTAGATTGAAAAAGTGAGGTGAGGTTAGCAAGGAATCGGGGGAGCTTGTGATTAGGATTCTTGGGCCTTAGAGGGTCAAGGGTGGATCTCCAAAAGTTGGGGGATGTTAATTAAGAGAGAGGAGTGTCTGCAGGGGCTGTGAGGAATTGAAAAAAAGGGGAAAAAAGGGAAATAAAGGAAAAATTTGGCGGCAATAGATGACATCATTCTTCAGAGACATCTGTCGGTGGCGGAGGGTACTACATGGACAGGTCCCAGTTACCGGCGGCAGAGCGCGAGGTGGGCAATGAGAGTGCTGGCAGTGCTGTTAGCGAAACTGACGGGTAGGAAATTTTCCACATGCCACGACGGCCAACAGCACGTGGTTCGGTGTCGAGTGGCTCTCTGGGGAGAGGGAGAAAGCGAAACGGTGGGAACGAAGGAGGGAAAGAAAAGGAAAAGAAGTTAAAATTATGCAGGGGGAAGGGGAAATTAGGGCCTGGAAGGAAGGAACGGAGAAAAGGCTTGAGACGGTGGAGGGCAGGGCGGAAATGGAAATAGGAGACAGAGGTAGGGGAAGCGAGATTACAGGTATTTGGGAGAGGGTAGAGAATGTGATAGCAGAGAAAGTGGGAGAGCGTAGGAATGGAAAGGAGGAGAGGGCGGGTATGGAAAGGTTAAGGACAATGGGGTTGAGAATGGAGAGAAAAAAGAAAGCAAACGGGAGGAATAATATTGTGATAAGCGGGTTGAAGCTAACGAGTAGGGAAGAAAGGGAGGGCGTGCAAGCGCTGCTACAGAGCATAGGGTGGGTTAAAGGCATTGTAGGGAAGGCTAAGTTGGAGGGAAGACAGGACAAGGAAGTGGCGGTTGTGGAGTTGGAGATCTGGGAAGAAAAGTTGGGGGTAATGCTAAATAAGAATAGGATAAAGCATAAGGGAGTTTTCATCGATCACGATTTAACGAGAATGGAAAGGGGAAGTGCAGGGGAATTTGTTTCGTAGGAAGTAGGGGTTGGGGTTAATGCAGGAAAGAGGAGTAGTGAAGGTGCTGTACTGAAACGTAGCAGGGGTACGGAAGAAGGATGAGGAGTTCTGGAGGTATATCCAGGAATTTGACGTTCTGGGACTGGTAGAGACGTGGGTAGAAAGGAAGGAATTTGATAGAATAGAGCAGGGGTCATCAGCGAGGGAAATTTGTCGAGTCCAGCTCCGTTAACAGGTGTGGCTCGCTCCCTTCGTCCCTCCCACCAAGTGTCTCAGTTCCACTCCAAGGGTTCGGGGTGGTGGTAAATTCTGACGTCATAGAACCAGGTCTTCAGTACCGCAGTGGGACTTACTACCAGGGTTCTTATGGGGTGACTGAGTTTACAAATCATTTTATTTTTCATATAATTGCTTATGAACCTCTTGATGAAAGAATTGGTAAGTGTTAAAATAATTGAATAATAGAAATATAGTTTAAGAAATATTAATTATCGAAAATATAATTGATAAATTAATAACATTGCTCATTTTACGTGTATAAATAACAGAAAGCAATAGAAAAAAGCATGAAATGTTAGAAATCATATATTTATTCATGATATATATTATGCAAATATGTTCTGATATCTCCTTCAATGCAAAAACTATTATTAATTATAACTCTATATTGTTATATATATTATATTATATTGCATTATATTATATTATATCATATCATATCATATCATATCATATCATATCATATCATATCATAT
>CAKNXH010002104.1:119538-148851 GCA_932178445.1 Andricus quercusramuli | reverse complement strand
ATGTCATGTCATGTCATGTCATGTCATGTCATGTCATGTCATGTCATGTCATGTCATGTCATATCATATCATATCATATCATATCATATCATATTATATTATATTATATTATATTATTAATTATGATAGCAAATACTGTTGTAACCTTTTAGAAAGTTTTTCCGAGGTAAAGTATGAAGTTTTTCGTGAAAACTGTGGGATATCGACACGTCAAAGCAGCTCTCAGGTATCGCTGGCAGGTTAATTTTTTTATGACTTGTAGCAGGTGCAGGTATTTGCAGGAAATTTCCTCATGAAAAAACGGGAAAGTTTTTGCGGGGGAGGTCTGAAACTGTGGATTTGGCCAGTTTTGAAGAATCTTTCGTAAGGAGCACTTCAGTTTATTATTTTTTGTTGTAATTAGCTGTTTATATTTACCAGTAAAATTTAGTTGGTGGAAATTTGCCAGTGAATATAAAAAATTGAAGGAATTTTTTATATTAATTCAACGTTATTCCTAAAATGTGGAAAAATATTTTTAAATTACGCGCCCGTAAATTTGAAAAAATGGTAATTTTTAAAAATATGGGAGTTTATTTTTAAATAAAATTTTCACACATCTATGTTAAAAAAGCTTCTTTTATTGAAATTGCAACTTAACTTTTCCGTTGTTGAAAGTTCAACTTATAAAAAAAAAAAAAAATTGATTAGCATTTCGAACTCGAAAGTTCATTGCCTCACTACCCGATTCGGGTAGTGTTTCTAGGTGGATGAATACTACCAGTGTGGGTCCACCACACCCACGACGGGTCAACAACACGCAGTATTCCCCGAACGGTCACCCATCCAAGTACTAACCGCGCCCAACACTGCTTAACTTCAGTGATCTAACGGAAACTGGTGTTTTCAGCGTGGTTTCGCCGTTGAAAGTTCAACTTATACAGCTTAAAAGTTAAACTATCATGTTAAAAGGTCACTGATTTGATTGAGAATTCATAATTTATTTACAAAAATAATAGAAAAAAAACGTTGCTATTTTTTCCTGTAAATGGATCTTTCACAAGGTAGTTTCCCCGGCTCTATTTGTAATACTCAGGGCTCGGAAAGGGTTACTTCTTAGTAACTTTGTTACTTTTTTGACCCCCGGTTACTAAAAAGTGACTTATTTTATGAGAAGGTTACTTTTGGTTACATTTTTTGCCCGAAAATAACGGAATGAATTAATTTATTAATCTTATTATGTAGGAACTTGTCAAAAATGTAAAAATTAAAAATTTTCCAGTAATTTGGGCACTTTAGAACCAGGAAAATTAGAAAATAACAATAAAAAGGGCTATCAATTGAATTTTTATAAATCCTATTAAAAATTGCAACTTTTTCATTAAAAATTGTAATGTTTCTTGTTGAAATATCGAACTATGTATTATATTTTTCAATAAGGATTTATCTTCTCTAATTGAAATTTGGTTAGAAGTTGAATAATTGTTGTTAAATCTTAATTTTTCTGTTGAAAATTCATCATTATAGGTAAAAACTCTTATTTTTTGGTAGAAATTCCCTGGTGGAAAAAAGGTTTACAGGAAAGTACAACATTTCTACAACTGTAATTTTTTGTTGAAACATGTACTTTTTTGTAAAAAATGTACGAAATTTAACAAGAAAATACAGTTTAATACAAATAGCTAATTTTTTTTTTGTATTTTCTCGTAGTAAAGTAAAAAGAATGAACAATAAAGTATAACTTTCGACAATTCAAAAACTTGTATAACTTTCTATTGATAATATGTGTTTGACTTTGTCCTAAAAATCTAAAAGGTATTACAGGATTTCACGCTTTTTAATTTGGGTGTTTTACGCCATAAAGATACTTTTAATTTTACAAATGAATACAAGATTTCACCAAAATAGAAATAAATTTATAGTTGAACGCTTTTTAAGCGTTTTGGAAGGTTGTAAATTTTGAATGAATAGAAAATTCGTACCAAAATTCCTAGAAAAACTAATAGTATATTTTTTTTATTCAATTTTAAGAGAATATTTAATAAAATTTCCGAAATTTTGAAAAAGAATGAGGATGATTTTAAGGTAATTTGTTAACTTTTGCAACTATCTGGTTCAAGGATAACTTATTTATCAGCAATCTATATTTACTGTGTGAAAATTCAACTGGGTTGTAAAACTTGGTCTGTTTGGCTTACAAACTCAACAATTTAATTGAAAAATAACTTTTTTTTTTAACATTATTTTGTAATGAATTCTACTGTTTTTTATATTGATTTTTTCTAGTCAGAAAACTGAAAACATTTTGTTGAAAGTTGAACTACTTTTTCAAACATACATTTTTGTGTTGAAGATTCATAATTTTGGTGGAAAATTCGTCTTTTCGGTAAAAAATCTTTCTTTTTGGTTACTATTTTGCCACATTATTGATACTTTTCGGTTACTTTTTTCAGAAAGTTTGGTTACTATTTTACTATTTTTTTACGCTTGAGCAGTTCCGAGCCCTGATAATACCTTTAAAACTGAATTTCTTCCACATTTATAGAACAGTGCATAAAAATTGAATCTTATGCTTGTACGTTCGTTATTGCAGCTTTACAATTGCACTGCAAAATTGAAAATGCCCCGGAATTTGGAAAAAAGAGGATGATTTTGATAACATGAATGAGATTAAATAATTCTTTGTACGTATCCGTGAGAGAAAAGAATTTCCATGCCTGCTATGTAAAAAGAGAAGTAGTGAAAGTTATAATGCTCAAAGGCATTACATAAGGAATCATATGAATCATCGAGAATTGTTCCAAAACGAGGATGAGCGTAGGAACAATCTTCTTTTGCAAAAGAGTGTTTTGCAAACAAATTCAGAGACACAAGCTTCAGGTTCATTATCGTCATCATCCTCAGAAATACCATCGACGGCGTCGTCATCTACGTCAGCGGAGTCATTTGTGATTCAGGAAATCGCGAGTCCTGAACATGCAGGTGCTTCAATATCGGAACGATCCTCATCTTCATTGTCATCAACATCATCTTTTTCTAGCTCATTTACATCTTTGACTAATGAAGGCACTGATGATAAAAGAAGCTTTGATTCTTTCGAAACGAAACGCCAAATTCTGGCAGCATCGTATGCTGTTTCGTTCGAAATAGGACGAAATAATGAATCGTTAACACAAGGTAACATTATAAAAACGTGTGCCATTTTAATGGCGGTTCACTTTAATGTAGAAACAGGTGTAGACAAACTTAAAACGGTCGCACTGTCACCAATGTCCATTTCGCGAAGAATAGGGGAAATTTCAAAAAAAAATTTGAAGATCCTACTTTTCTTTGTGAACTTGCATTTTTGACAGATATTACAGCACATTTTAATTTTTTTAATACTGAAATGCAAGTAAAAAAGCAGAGTCTTCCAGTTTTAATTGAGCACATCAATAATCTTCATAGTGCGATCAAAGATTTTAGACTTCAATTGGAGGAAAACGATCTTAAATATTTCCCAAGTTGCAAATAACTCAGCGAAGAATTTCCAAACTTGAGTTTTGTTCAATTTGTGCCAGATTTAATGAATGTTGCCTCCTAACATGCCATGCTTTTTTCTGTTGATTAATTTCATTTATACACGTAATATGATCACGCGATATAATATAAAATAATATAATATATATAATAATATAGAACAATAATTAATAATAGTTTTTGCATTGAAGGAGATATCAAAACATAATTACATAATATATATCATAAATAAATATATGCTTTTTAACATTTCATGCTTTTTTCTATTGCTCTCTGTCATTTATACACGTAAGATGAGCAACGTCATTAATTTATCAATTATATTTTCGACAATTAATATTTCTCAAACTATATTTCTATTGATTAATCATTTTAACATTTACCAATTCTTTCATCATGAGGTGCAAAAGAAGATATTCAGAAAGAAGAAGAAAGGAATGGTGAAGCCGTGGTGAGATAGGGAATGTACAAAGATGGAAAGGAAAGTGAAGAGGAAGTTCAAGAAGTGAAAGTAGGGTAATGCGAAAAGAGAGGAGTACGTAGAAATGAGGAAGGGGTTTAGATTGATGTGTGAGAAGAAAGAACAGGAAAAGGAGAATGATCTTTAATAGGAGTTAGGAAATGTTAAGACAGAGGGGGACGTCTGGAGGATAATAAATAGGTTTAGGGAGCGTAGTGTGGGGTTTAGCGAGAAGATAGTGAGTGAGGAGTGGAGAAAGTTTTTTTAAGAATCATTTCAGGGCTCAAATTTAAGGAAGAGAAATGGCGGGAGTAGAAGAACGGGGGAGGCCGAGATGGAGAAGTTGAATGATGAGGAGATAGAGAAGCAGATAAGGAAGTTGAGAAGGTCAGAAGCAGCAGGGCTGGACGGGGTAGAGAACGAAGCATCGCTGTTTAGTACAAAAGAGGTTAGCGAGAAGCTGAGGGAGGTAGAGAAGAAATTATGGAGGCAGGAGAGATTCCCAGGAGGGAGGAGAGGAGGGTTAATATTGCCACTGTATGAGAAAGGAGATAGGGATAGACAGGAAAATTAAAGAGGGATTACGCTAATGAATACGGCGTATAAAGTATACGCGATGGTGGTGGCGGAGAGACTGAGGAAGGATGTCAAGGGGAAAGGAATAGTGCTGGAGACGCAGGCGGGCTTCAGGGTGTGTAGGAGTACTACCAACAATATCTACGTCCTGCAGCAAGTGGTGGATAGAGAATTAGCGAAGAAGGGGCCGAAAGCGTATGCGTTGTTTGTGGATCTCAAAGGCGTGTTTCCTTCGGTGGATAGAGGAAGTTTGCGGGAGGCGATGGAGGATAGAAGAGTGCAGAGAGGCCTGATCGAGAGGGTAAGGGAGATATATGAAGAGACCAAAGATAAGGTAAGAGGAGGGAAGGGGATTTCGGAGGGATTTTGGATGAATCGGGGTTAGGGCAAGGGTGTTCGCTTAGCCCAACGCTTTTTGTGATTTTGATTTGGTCACTAGCGTATGCAGATGACATAGTGTTGCTGGCAAGAAGCGAGAAGGCCTTAAAGGAGATGATGAAGAGGTTGAGAAGATACCTGGATAAGAAGGGATTAAGCTGAATGTGGAAAAGTCCAAGGTTATGGTGTTCAGAAAAGAAGGAGAAAGGGATAAGGGAGGGGAGTAGAAGTGGAAGGGAAAGGCGACACAGAAGGTGAAAGAGTTTGCGTATCTGGGCTTCGTGTTTCGGAGGAATGGCGGAGTGGATGTTCACATAAAAGAGAGAGTGAGGAGGGCAAATGTGGTGATGAGGCAGGTGTGGGGGTTGGGGAAGTAGTTATTCGCAGATGATTTCAGAAGAAGAATGAAACTACTTGTCTCACTAGTGATGAGTGTGCTCTGTATGAAGTAGAGGTGTGGGGGTGGAAGGATAGTGGAAGAGGTAAATAGAACGCACAAGAGGTATGTAAAGTGGACTCTGGCGTTGGCAAGAACACACCTCATTATATTGTCAGGAGGAGACGGTGAGAACGTTTGTAGGGATTCTAACGGGAAGTCGGGCATGTGAACATGAGAAGAAATTTCTGGAAGAGGGGGAAGAGGAGGGGGGGGGGGATATGGAGGTTGAGAGAAAAAGGTACTTTAGAACGAATGGACTGCAGATGGATGAAGTGAGAAGGATGCACGAGGGAGGAAGGAAGGTATATGAGTTGGTTAAGAAAAACGGCATGGAGAGAGAGAGAGAGAAGACAGATGGGGAAGAGAAAATAAGAGAGTCAAGGTTTAACGGGAACTATGTGTGGATTATGCCAAGGGCGAGAGCACAATATTTATGTGAGAAAGGAGAGAAAGGAAGTCACGAGCTTACAGCGAGGATGAGATGTGGGTGCATGGAGGGTTTCAATAGGTTCTGGATCTCTCGGGAGAAGAGGATGTGTAAACTGTGCGAGAAGGCGGATGCAAGAGTTAAGCACTGGTTGCAGGAGTGCGCAGAGGTGGAAAGGAGTGGGATAAGCATGGAGGTATTTATGCATAAAAAGGGGGAGAAAAGGGCAGTAGCATGGAT
Organism: Andricus quercusramuli; assembly: GCA_932178445.1. NCBI lineage: Eukaryota > Metazoa > Arthropoda > Insecta > Hymenoptera > Cynipidae > Andricus > Andricus quercusramuli. The sequence continues at coordinate 142,833 of CAKNXH010002104.1, read as the reverse complement.
GAAAGGCGTGTTTAGTTTGATTTGATTTTGATTTGATTTTGCTTGTCAGTGATAACCCAAAAGTTACAAGTAACCAATAACAGGGTTATATCAAATAAAAGTATCGCTCATCAAAATATATACTATTTTAACACTAGTTTAATGATAAATTTTTTAATGAAATCTGAATATGCGCAGATTACAAGAGTTTACAATGCTACAATGTTTACTGAAGAAGCTTTAATATAAACTGGAGCGAGATTGATTTGATGAAAAATTAAATTGTTTTTTACGGCAATGAAGACACCATCTCTCATTCCATTTTCCCTATCGTGCCTATAACATGTGAATCTAAGTGCATCGAATAATTCAGTAGAGTCGACATTGGATTTTAACCATGAATCAGTAATTGTGAAAACGTCATAGTGATAGAGATGAGAGGATTCCTTGACCTTATCGATTTTATTCTTGAGGCCTCTAGCATTTTGATAATACACTCTCACTAATACCCTACTCGACACTTCCTCACATTTAATCACACTCACACTGATAGGTGACGACGATTTGCTTATGATTCGGCTTTGTGTTTCGCTCCGTCCCTCTCTTGTTTTGGTGTCCTCCTTTTCACCACTACCGGGTGGCCATGTCTCTACTGCATCTGAAGGTTCGATTCTCCGTTCTTTTCTCGTTCTCGTAGACTGTTTGATTCCTTTTTGTATAATTCCTGCTGCATCTTTGTACGATCGGCCAGAATCTGGATTTCTGCTAGTGATGGTGGAAGTTGACTGTTTCGCATTACTGCGAATGTTTTGATGTTTCTAAGTGCAGTCTCCTTGGATTCCAATGAGATTCTTATCGGCCTGGGCCTGGTGGCTTCCCGCGAAAATTCACCCACTCTGTGACATTTTGAAACTGGTTGTGATTTAATATTGAAAACTTCTCGTGACAGCTTCCATTCGGACAACTCATTTGTGATAGACTCAACCTTGCCTACTCTTGCATTGAACTAAGGGACTTCCTCCTTGATTCGAGTAACCGCTAAATCCACGCGTTCGAGTTCATTCTTGACAGAAGAGATCGCTGAGGTGACGCTCTGTTCTATTTGGATCTTAATTTCCTCTTTTATCGTTTCGTTGTTTCCATGTAGAATGGTATTAACTTAAATAATGAGATTTTCCTTGAGAGTGCTATTATTTTTCTGAAGACAATCAGTAACTCTTTTAGTCAGCATTTCGTCCCAATCATCTTTGGATAACATTGTAGGTGATTTTGATCTCGGTCCACAGCACTTTGTAAAGACACCGTATGGTAGGTTTCAACCCAGATTTACACACCTTTGCAGATTTTATCCTGCGACGCCATGGTTTGGAGTTGTATTGGGTAAGATGAGAAGGAAGGAGGAAGAGAAATGGAGAAGGAAAGATTGTAAATAGGAAAGGAAGTAGATATAAGTAATCTGTGAATATTGTAAACAGTAGATAAGTATTAGGTATTAGCCGCGAAAGCAGAGTTTGGCGATGCGAGGCAATGTGAGAAAGTAGGGACATGCGAGCGAGGTAAAGTGAAGCGAGGAAGGCAAGACGATAAGAGCTTGAGGTCTTAGAGATAAGGTATGGATGGATGTTAGTTTTTGAGGGTTAGTTTTAAGAAAAATCTGTAAAAAATGAAAGTGTAAGCAAGTCAATTTTTCAAGGCCAGCAGGCTGAAAAATCTAAGTTACTTATCTGAGTGAGAGAAATATCAGGAAGAAAAATGCATCTTCTTTTATTAGAGAGACGTGATGTTATAGATACCTAGGCAAAGTAAGTTTCGGCATCTCTGATTTCGGCATATGAGTCACCGACCTTAAACAAATGTGACGTGCGCCGAAGAAAGGGGCCTTACTCTGGAAAGCGAGATTTTGCAGGACGAGCGGTCGAAGTCGACCCGATAGACGCGACTTTTAGAAGAGAGGGAAGACCACAAAATCTTCCCTCTCCGCTTGCCACTACATTCTCACGCATATGGCGGCGCTGCTCACGGACGGGGTAAAGACGAGGCGCGGAGATGTAGTGGTGAGTGGTGGAAGGTGTTTCACGGGCTCTCGAGCTCTCGAGCGAAAGCAGTATTTCTCGGGTACCTATCCACTCAATTATTAGCAATAATAACGCTCGGAAATTTTTTTCGATGGTTTCATTAAAAAGAGCAACTCAAAAACTATCGAAAGGTGTAAAAACTTCGATTTCGATTTTTCCAGAGTAAGCCCCCTTTCTTCAGCGCACGTCACAAATGTAATGGTGCATTGTTTGACTATGAAGAAAGGTAGTAAAAATTTTCACTCCAGCTGAAGTTAAGCCGTTTCAGAAACAACATGTTTTTATTTGGTTACGCTGAATTTAAGTTCGTTCGCCAAATTAATGCACAGCCTGTATCTTTCAATTTCGAATTGTCTTCGATTTTTCAAAATAAATATTCATGTTTTGAAAAATTTATCAACCTTTTCTCGGAAATTATTGCTCAACCAGAGGCTAATGTATTATATTGCGTCGGGACGTGTAAATTGAATCCCCATTTAAACCAGCAGACACTGCAACTTTGTATGCAATTCTGTATACAAATTTATAATTATTTAATATCTTATGCTACCGCGTAGATATCTCAGCACCCATTTAGTCAATAAAACATGCGTTTTTTGTTTATTTTCAATTAGAAAAATTTGTAACCATCTTCATACTTTTTTCAAGAAAAAAAATGGTTTGCAATGGATTATGTATCAAAAAAGCACTGTCACCCACAGAATAGTTTTCTTCTTCCAGAAAAATCATCCATATTTTCCAAACTTGAATCATTAGAATCATCATTATCATCAGTGTGGTCTATGAAACTGTCAAATGCAGGTGAAATTTTATTATTGTAATATCTCCGTAATGGATAATAATAATACTAATCATCATTTTATTCTTTCATTGGAAAGTTCTTAAGAAATAAAAACTATTTTTCAGAAACACTTATATAGAAAAAATTAGATTTTACGGAGATACTAGCAAAATAGGGCAAAATAGACCGAATTCCATGCATTTGGTCCCTTGTTTTCCCTTCAGCACTCAACGAAGTTAAGTAAGCTGGTGGTTGAAGAGAAAATCCCTGATTCTATATCTGATTTCAAGATAGAACAAAAATTTAGCGCGAAATTCAGAAAGGTCAATGAATTGAATTATTTTTATTGTGGTTATAAGATTTTAAATATTAAAATATCGATATCTCGCGAAAACGATCAGCTGCGGTTTTTATTCTTCCAGATTTTGAACCTGTAAATGATGTAGAAACTTTCTATGAAACTCGATTTTGGATCCATTTTAGTCAAACTTCTTCCACCTTCAAGAACACTGCGGGCGATAGCACGAGCTGCCGTGCGCGGTAAGTTGACGAGTCTAGTCGCGCGCAAGTTTAGCCAGAGGAGAGGGGAACAACCCTAACGAGATGTTTCCAGGGGAACCGGACCTGGAATCCATGCTAACACACACTTGATCTGCCCTCGACACCGCGACGGCCGATAAGCTTTCGGTCCTCAGCGCGATCCAGAATCCACCTACGCCACCACTGTTTCAAGAATTTATAGCAACAACTTGAATAATCGATGGCGTTTACCTGTAGCACCCCCGTTATGGAGACGGATACTATGGGATTATTATGACTCAGCTCTCTCGGGCCACCCCGGCACCGATGAGACCCTTCTTGCGAGTCAATCATTTTTCTTCTGGCCCAGCATGAACCGCAAGATTCGCCATTATGTGTCTTGCTGTCATACTTGATTAAGGCGCCTTATCTCACCAATATTCACCAGGAGAAGGTATCTCTCGCTACGGCTACACGACTCACGTCCTCAGCAATTACAGAACCCAGTTCACAGAAGCGACCTTGGAACATTGTGAACCGTCGTCCTCATCCTCAGAACCACTGACATCGTCTTCGTCGAAGATGTCGTTCAGTGCTTCAGGGATCGGAAGCGATTGGAAGCCGACTTTTGCTTTCCTTAAAAAGTCCATAGGCAGACAATCAGCGTCGTCCTCTTGTTGGTCTTCGAGCTCCTGTCCGAGAGCAGCCAGATATATGTTCGATGATCTGGAAAGGCCCAATAGGGATCTCAGCCAACTTGGCGTTGTAGCCTCCGGCCTTCTTGGACAGTTTTTGGTGCACGCTGTGTATCCAGTATCCTGGCATGAAACTGAGCCTCAGTGCAGCGGAGGCTTATCTGGTGTGATACGCTGTCTGGGGCTGGTGGGCCTCCTCCTCTCAACGCTGAAGTTTTTCTATCTTCTTTCGTTCGTTCGGATCCTGGAATCGCCACTCTCTCGGCGCGGCTATGACCTTGCCAAAAAGTAGGAAGCTAGGAGACACACCGGTTGCGGCCTTCTGTCGTCATCGTTAACTAAAGAGGATGTCTGGCAGATAACGATCTCAAGATCGTTGATTTTCATCATGGAAACGAAGATGCCAGCCCTTCTCCGGGTTTTGATTTCGGCGTTCCGTGGTATTTGCTCGTGGGTGGTGTCCTGACGTTTTTCATGATTCACAGTCCCAGCGCTGGCTTGCTTCAGCCCATACCTAGCCTGGGAACTGGGTCCCGTAAGGCTCCTCGGTTGAGCGAAGGGGAAAGGCATTCACCCAACGGGTGAATAAATCGGTTACCACCAATATGAACCGACTTCCGTTGCGTATACGGGAATAGGAGCCCATGTAATCGAATGCCACCTGGCTTTCGTACTGGTTTGCAGCAGAGGCAAATATGACAGCTGGACACATTACGGCGAATCTTGCGGTTTATGCTGAGCCAGAAGAAAAATTATTGAATCGCACGAAGGTTCTCATCGGTGCCGGGGTGCTCCGAGAGAGTTGAGTCATGATAATCCCATTGAATCCGTTTTCGTACCGGGGGTGCTATGGGCAATCTTAATTGATTATCCACGTTGTTTCGGTGTCAAAATCCACGCTCGTCCAAACGACGACGTTTCAAAAATATCCGTTCTTCATGATTTCTTATTTGGAGGTCGTACATTTCCGGCCATCGCATGGAGAAATCTTGTTAGGGTCCGGATTGCACGAGAGAGCATTCGGGAGTTCGTTCATTCCGGGCACGTGTTCAGCGATGCGGGGAAAACGACTAAGAAATAAATCCCAACGGGTTAACTAGTCGCGGGTATCATTCTGGCGCTCCAGCCAGCTAAGCGTTTTGCTATCCATCCGTAGGATGAAGGTTCGATCCTCTAGGAAAGGACGGTAGAGTTTTAGAGATCACACGATTGCAAGACAATCCTGTTCATTGCTGTGGTATGTTGCCTCTGTACTGGCGAATTATGCACTGGCAAAGGAAATGATCGGCCTCCTGCGAGCTTGGCCGGTTCAAAGTCTCTCAACCCCTCCGGGTCCATTGTGTACGGTCTTTCGGTTTAGAATATATATCTGTAAAGGGGGCAAAAAATCCCTAGAAAGTAGGGCATTTTCTTACACATACGGGGGCGAGAAGCGTTCCGAACTGCGTCAATAAGGACGGGCTGCGCAGAATTTTTGCTCGTTCCAACAAAGTGCCCAAGATAAGAAAGTTTGGTTTGACCGAAGCTACATTTCTTCTCCAAAACCGTGAGGCTGTAGATGGACAAACGTTCAAAAACAAGAGTTAAGTGTAATGAATGCTCTTGCCAGTTGTCCTATTGAATCATTTTGGAGCCAAAAGACTTTATCATGAACTGAAACTGGCCTCCTCTGGGTGTGGAGAAAACGGTGTACCTAGATCTTTGAGCGTTCCGTCGATCCTTGGAAGACATTGAGGAGCGTCTACGGTGACTTTATTTAATCGAGGGTAGTCAACCCTAAACCTATAGTCTCCGTCCTTCGTCCCAGCGATGACCACGACTGTCTGAACGGAGAAGGGGTTGGTTCTATGATGCCAACACGGAACAGCTTTCGTATTTGCTGATGTATAAATTGCCGTTCTCTTCAGAATAACGACGAGGAGACTCACGGAAAGGCCGTATATTCAAAAGGTGAATTTCGTGTTGAACGGCCATCAGAGTTCATTTTGAACGACCGCCGTCGTGGTAAAGAGATGTGTGCTCTTGAATGAGATTCTGAAACTCCATTTTGAATTCATTCGTAAAGTTATCGTTTACTTTAACGTATTTGGTTGCTGGAGTAAACTCATAAGCGTAAAGCAGTGGGCTTGAATGAACATTTTGTCGACCCGTGGTACCGATACAAATATAATCGGTCACATGGTAATGGATGACGTGGTGTTTTCCTAACCAGGGCCGGCCGACGACGAGTTCGGCCCTGAGCTCAGAACTGACGTGGAAAGTGTTGGGATAAACGACATCTTGAAGAACTGGTTCAATGCGGACGGTACCCATAAGAAAAATCGTAGCTCCTATGGTGGGCAGGAGCGCGTGAGGTGGGCCCGGTTGTCGGCCTTTGAGCTGGCTCTCATTTAAAATTGCCGTTTTCACAAAATTATCTGAGACGAACGTGTCTCCCTCAGCTATCACTACTTGATTGGCCAAAAGAACGCGGACTAGAGGTAGACGGGGTGGCCGTTTTTGACTTCGATGTCTCACGAGAATCCTCACGTGGATTCTTTTCTGCCTCAGCAGCCTCGGCCTCAACGGCTCGTCCAGAAGGATCCTCGAAGGAAGTAGGGTATGCGGCACAGAGAACATTTTTATTGAAGGTCTTAAAGATTCTAATAGGAGCCCTGCTATTTGTTGTTCCGGAGCTAGAGGAAAGAGACGAAGTGTCGTCCCCCCTATTGAAGGAATATTTCCGTGAGCTCCTTGTCGGCTCATTTGAGCGAGTAAAGCTTGGTGCACAATTTTTTCAATATACACGCTCTAGCATAATGTTGCATGAGGAAATTCCTGAATGTGCCCATGGCAGAGACAGATTTCTATAGACTTGGAACGACTTTGCTGCATGGTCCGTGAGGGATTTGGCGATCATTTGTGACCATTTCGTTTGGTCAATTGCAGCGTTTGTGAAATAAGTTTCACATTTGCTGAGAAAAAGAAGAGGGAGATGGGCAGGTGTTGATACCACAGGTATGTAAACCGGGTGCAATCTGATACGGGGCTCGATTGCTGGCCCGTTATTTGGCATTTGGGTTGGTATCGGCACGGCCGGCACGAAAACCGGGTTAAGTCGTAAACTAGGTCCGGCTACGGGGTCATTATTTAACCTTAGGGGCGTAAGCGAGGCTGCTGCGTGTGACGGACTGGTGAGATAACCCTTTCATGTGTTGTGGATTTGCTGTCAGGCGCCACCGAGTTTTGTGGGTTACATTCGGAAACCGGTGTCTTTCGAGTTGACATTGGTAGGGTGGACGGTCCACCCGGGCCACGGCGAGGTGTAGTGGGAGAGCGAGAAATTCCACAGCCCCACGTTTGACCGCCAAATTGTTATCTTCCCCAGTGTGAGGGGTTAAGGAGCAACATTGGGGGAAAATGAGTAGTGACGGGGAGAAGAAGAATCTCTTCAAACTGTAAAAGGTACTTTTAAGTGCTTGACAGAAACTGGTTTATCAATGTCCAATTGAAACGCTGGGTATCGATTCTTTTGTCCGGTCATTCAACTTGAGTGCTTCGCGAAGAACTAGGGATGCAATCTCTCAATCGCAAGTAACGTTTATCATGCGTTTGTGAATTTTTTTTTTATCACCGATTCAGACAAACAAACGCCTCTGGATAATATAAATCCTCGAAAAAAAAATACTAAGAATCTGATGAAATTACGTGTTTGTCGATAAAATATAGCCTTTAAAATGAAAACAAAATGATAAAATCTCTCCATTTTTCGCTGCAAGACTGAAAATATGTACACAAGACGAAAAATATCTCCATCAGAGGTCATTCGACGTGGAATTTGATAAACTTTTGTAAAGCTTTAATGAATAAATCGAAATATTCTAGCTTTATAAAAGCACTCTCCCTAAATAGAGTAGTTTCATAGGCTAAGCATAGATAGATATCACTCCCTCCCTTTTTTATGATAAGAGCAGTAGACTGTACTGATTCATTGCTGGACCGATCCGGCAGGGACTCGGCCCTAACATGGCCCCTAAATATAAGTGGTGAAAAGTTGAAAGCAAAACCTTTTGGCTAATGTGAAAATTCAATTTTTTTTCAAAATTCCCAACATCAATTATAAAACTTGAATTACTTGAATGAATTAAGTCCCAGAGTAACAAAAATATGGTGCGTGTGTATATTGGGGCTGCTGATCATAATGCCTGCATTTGATAAAATTTTAATCTGATGCCTTAGACTGCGGGGATCCTCGCATTTGGTTACACACTCGGGTTAAGCCGAATTCGTGGCTGCGCAGTAGACTTCTATGGAGTTTATGGTTGTGCATATATTCACAGCAAAGTGGAGTTCTGTCACATTTGTATTTGCGCAATAGAGTTATGATGCACTTCCAACTATGCAGTAAACTTCTCTGGAGTTTATGGTTGAACAAAGGATACATGTACTTCGGGTTGCGCAGTAGAGTTATAACATATCTATAATTGTGCACTAGAGTTACGTAGTGGACGGTGATCTTAGGACTTATGGCACGGGCTTTAGACCTTCGCCGCCTGCTAATACTTACGGATGCAGATGATATAGGCCTTATGCGCATTTAGAAATGCGACGTCACTCTACTGCGCATGCATAAATACAACAGAGTTTCACTGTCCCATTGGAAGTGACATAGAACTCATTTCTGCAATCGAAGCACTAAGCACCACCACATATTTACGGATATTACTAATACTATTAAAATTGGTAGAAAATCTGAATACTCATTTTCATTAAAGCTTCCTGATTGGGGTTCGCATATAACTGAATTTATACATATAATACTTTGAACGTCTTTTTTGGAAGCTGTTACCTTATAAAATGAAAGAGACTTTTTGAGAAAAATGATTGCATAGTCAGATACAGACACTACAAATTAGCATCAACGTTACTTACATTTGCTATTACGTCTCTCATTGCGAAGTACTTTGGGGTGGGATCTCCAGCTTCCGTCAAAGGAGCATCATAATCGTATGAAGTCAGTTGAGGTCTATATTCAGGATCAGTATTAGCGCCTGTAAAGTGAAAAATTATCGATAACTTTAATGTTTTGTTCACACCAGACTACAAGATTAGAGATCATTCAAAATTCATGCAATTCCATGTGAGTGGCGGGCTACATTATGCGAATGTAAAAAGAGACGCAGGAAATATTGAACGATGCAATACTCGAGATGAGTAGAAGAGGGGGTTTAAAATTGTTAAAGGGAATGGGTAACGTACATAAAGAAGTAAATTCAATAAATGCGGAATTGGGAAATTAGGTCGCTTTAATAAGCGTGAAGACACAATAAAACAATGTATCCATGCTAAAACTGGTTCTTTATTGAGACTCAAGAAGTGGAAAAAATCATAAGATTCTATAGGAAGTCCTTAAATTGTATAGAAGTTGTGTCGACATTCAAACATATTGTATCGACCTATCGGCTCTTAAAGTACCGTCCCGAGGTACACACCTCGCGCCTCAAGGCGCAAGTCATTTCTACAGTGGAGCTTCGGGGCAGTTTTGGAAGTCGAAAATCGAACGGACCTCTTTTTGTAAATCATGAAAAAAGAAGTCCCTTAAATTTTTGACTACGAAACTGCCGTGAAGTCCTACTGCTATGTTGCTAAGTGCTTACTGCGTGAACTTATCTGAAAAGTTCATTTGTTACAAGATATAAGTAGACCAAAGAGGTTACAGTCGCAGGATACCTTTTATCTGAATTTACCTCAGTTCTCTTCTCTCTGGATCTGATTATGATGATGAAGACATTTCTACTTATATGCTCTCTGAAGTTTTCGATCCGCCAGCAAATGAGATAGAACTTTATATTTATCGTGTTGAATGTTCAGAACCGGTATTCATAACAGACAGACAGGCCCTCTCGAAATATAATCTTAAAGAATCGCAGCGATGACCACCCTTGATGGGCAGGAGTTCGTGATTATTAGCGTGGAAATATCGGCGTGAATTCGACTAAGCAACGAATTTCGGATGACTCGCGACTCGCAAAACAATAAGAATCGCCAAGACGTAACGACCGTGTCGAAAGCTGAATGTTACCAGGGTATGGTGACTTTTACGGTGTCCTGGTATACCGCGCAACCCCCCGTGTAAATTGCCTTATCCTCACAAGCGAAGCTGTGTGAAGACGAACCCTTTATTACCCCAGCTGCTTTTTGGAATAAAAGAATCTCGAAAACAAAACTAACAAAAAACGAGCTAATAGAGGGGAATCTTTAATCAGACCCTCCACAAATACTTTTTCTCTCGAGAAGATGGCAACCAATAACAAGTTTAAGTCACCCTTAAATCCATAAGGGGCCTGTATGGTTCCTAGCACTTCGAATGGCATGGTTGAAAATGGCACTCTAAATAGTCCCATAATCAAGGGTAAAGCTACTGAGGATGCTGGGTCCGAAAAAGGCCCTAGGGAAAAGAAATATAGCCGTGCTGTAAGAGGGAGGTATCATCGCCAGCAACTTGTGTTGCGAGGCGAAAGAGCCCCTCAACTCGGGAACCTTAACGGTCCCAGCCTGATGGCAGTAAACCTATTTAAGACCATCACGGATGCCTCAAAAGACACAAAGGTAGCCCAGCTGGTGTTAAGTGCGGAACCTTCAGTGGTCCAAAGCATCAGAAGGGATATTGATTATATTTGTTACTTAGGTTCTGTACCAAAGACCTGGCATTAATTAAAATCGAGCACTTAAGAGTAGAAAGATGTCAGCCCATGGTGATTTTCTTAGCAAACCTACCATTCGATTCTCTATAACCGCCGCTATAAGAGAAATGGAGACATAAAATTAGCCAAAGACAAACATTTATTTTTAAAAACTTATTAAAGAACTTCAGAATTTCCTGTGTCAATATGAAACTTTATTTGAACGTCATGTAGAATGGAGCTGCTTTCTCAAAATAGAGAAAAGGAAGGTTTATTTGGTCATCCGTTCATGTACGAATTTCGCACATGTTTTTAATAAAAATTTATTCGATAAATTTACGTTTATAAGAGATATTGACTCTCGCTAGTACTTTGAAATTATTGTAATTAAAATTGAAGAAATAGTTATAAATCCAGGCGTGTTGTAAAAGTTTAGTTTTATTATTGCCAATTCTACAATCTCTTCTATGTTCCGCTATTCGTGTTTTTAATCTCGTACAAGTTTCTCGAATATAAACTTTTCAAGAACTCTTTCTTTCGTAAAACTCTCAATGAGTGGTAGAGGCTAATAATTAAATTGTGTTGTTTCTTCGATAAAGTTTAGATTTTCACACTGAAAGTTAACATTATTATTATACCATCAAGCCATACCCCTTTCAGGGTAAGCGTTTTTTACTCGGTGAGGAAGGGAATAATGTGGAAAAGGAGATTTATATTTTTAGCTTGATAAACAATTCCCATGCTATTGATTTAAATAACACTTTCTTCCCTCAATACGGCTCCGACCCTGGCTGCTGATCTATCTCTTGCGACAACCCCAAGTGAGTAGCCTCACAAAGTCATCAAGTAAAGCTCCTTACTCGGACCCATTGATATTCAAGATCTTTTGTTTCAGGCGTCATTCACGTGACTGACACTCTTCTTCATGCATTTTTCATAAACGATTTGTCACCACACTTTCCTGTCTTGGCATACCTCTCTCGTTACTTCACGTCCATGCATTTTCTTATGCAACTCTTCGAATTACACACATTACAATTCTTCACATTCCAACCTTTCTTTTCGTGATCTGCCTCTGGGCACGTGGCCATCTACTTTACCTTGATACACTTGTTTCGTCAGTTCATCTTTTGTTCTCTCAACGTGCCCAAACCATTTTAACGAGTTTCCTTTACATGCGTCAAGTAGTGTCTTCTCTACAACACATTCTTCAAGGATTATCTCATCAATAACTTTGTCTAACAGCGCTTCACTGTATATCATACGCAGGAATTTCATATTAATTGCCGTCATTTTACTCTTATCTATTAGTCTGTACAAATATAGAGCTATGTATTGCTCTTTTAGCTTTACTTAATATATTTTTACTTCTGATAATGAGTCCTGCTCTCGTGATAACCTTCTTACCTTTTCCTCCATTAAACATCATTTTTCTTTGTTTTGCGTTAAGTTCAAGGTCCATTCATAGGTGAACAAATGCACATAAAACTTTTTCTGCACTCACAAACTTTTTTCTGTGATCTGTCTTAAGCTGAATATTTGATCCGTACATGATCTTACTGGTATAGACCCACTTAGGACTTTCCATATATTTTCTTCTGCTATTTTCATTACCCTACGAATAAGTATTTTTGAATATATTTTACTCACGGTATTTGATGAGCTGATACCTCTGTAATTATTGTAGTTGCTTTTATCTTCCTTTCCCTTATATATTGGTACGATAATTACTTTTTTTCAGTCATCTGGAACTTCTTTCATCTCGATACATAAACTTATCAATTCGTACATCCTGTGAGGTATGTAAACGTCACCATATTTACGCACTTTAGCGTTAAAACTGTCTACACCAGCAAGCCTTTCCATTTTCTAAATTCTTAGTTATGGTATATCCCTAATCTCAGAGGCACAGCCTCTCTCAATTGGGTTCTCTAACGTATCGTGTTCTGTATCGTAGTTGTGGTGCCCTACAGTTCCACCTCCTAATAATTTTGAAAAAAGTCTCTCAATGCGAATAGTATACCATCTGTATCATATATAATTTCACCCTTGCTATTTCTCATACTAACTCTGTACTTTTACCTTTCTTCATATTGTTCAACGCTCATTTATGAAAAAGTTTCTTGCTTCCTTCGAAATTTTTTTGCATTTTCTTCTCTTCGTCTGCTTTGATGTTATCTTTATTTCCTTCACTAGTAGTTTTACTTTCCTTTTTTTGTGTCTATAATCATTTTCGAGTCTATTTCTCTCTTTATCGCTGAGGCTTGTGATGTTCAACTTTCTGTTATACGCTTTTTTCTTGTCTTGGGCGGCTGCTTGGATTTCATCATTCCACCACGCATCGCCAGACATTCTTCCTACAACCGCAGTTCCACATACCTTAATCGCACTCCTAACAATGACATCCTGGGTCATAGCCGATGTCCCCTCTATAATTTTATTGTTATCAGCGCCTTCCAATTCGCCTGATCTATACGTTCATTTATCTTATTTTGAAAAACTATTCACACTTCCAGTTTCTGTAGATTTTCAATCTTACTTCGCGTTTGTTTCGTTTTTTGATTCTCTTTATTGCTTGTATCTTTCACTAGCCCTGCGCAAAGTTCCGGATCAAACCCGGATAGAACCCGGATGGACTCGGTACTATATCTGGGCCTGTCCGGAATGAACTGCTGGTTTTGTCCCCGGTTCGTATCCGGGAATTTCCAAGGCTTATTCGGGATGCTAAGAGATATCCATTCGGGCTTATGCGGGATCCGTAAGAGGCATTCGGAATATCTATCCGGCTTTTATCCGGTCCTAACCGGAATCTACTTGGTACACAATTCCTTTGTTTTGGTACATAATCGAGTTCTGGCCCCGTATCTAGTTGACACAGTCAAGACACAATTTCGGTATCCGGGATACGAATCAATTTCTCTAGGTTTTAACCGCTCCTGTCAGGGATCAAGTAGACAATAATAGTAACAATCGCTTGGAATTATTTGAAATTAGTATATAGTATTATAAAAGTATTAGCTATCAATTTCCTGCTTCCTGCTCATTGGACACCTGTAAGCAGAAACATACAAATTTCATTCCTAATTATGTTACTTTTAACTATGAAATCGATGAAAGTTTGAAACCAAATGTGGGCGTCCGCATTAAAAGGGTCTCTTATGGACGGTTTTATCATAGGAGATACTTGCGTTTCTCTAAGTCAAGGTCAAAATGATTATTTTCGAGTATGAGTGGGGGTTATAGTAGGACACATACTGAATCTATTTAAACTATACTTATTTGTAGAAAGCAATCGGAAGTACATAGGTATACTTCATGTTCGAAGAAAAGGTGTAATACATGCTTTCACTTCACTTCAGATGTGTGCAACCAGGTTTTACGCCAAGAAGATTCATTTCCGGTTAGAAAAACCGAGAATTAATCCGGCGACATGACCCCGCAGTACCCATAAACTTTTCGAAATATTAAGTATTCAATTCTTTTAACTTTACATACTTCAAAATTGAAATTATTCAACTCTAAAGATCTCCTATTTGGAGCCATGCAAACTTTAATAATTCAATTAATAATTATTGAATCTGCAAGACTTTTTCTACTAAAATTACGGAAACTCAGAAGATACATGAAAAAACATCGAACAAAAAGAAGAAACTAATATGTTTTAAATAATCATTCAAATGATCTAATTTTCACATTCTTCCGATCAATATGAGAGAATAAGAAATTTATCAATTTTCAATTCAAAATTGCCGAAGTGGTTGTATTTGTAGATGTTATTAGAAAAACACAACTGGATATTTACAATTAAAGTGATAACTAAAAATTGGTCAAATCGTATTGGTATTATATCCATTGTCCCTATTGATGCTATTAGGGTGTTTTAAGATTTCGATTTCTTCTCTATGTTTTCTTGGAAAAATATTGTGCGTCTTTGCGATGAAAGTTGTTTTGTCAAATAACATGATATGTCCTATTTCGATATGATGCTCAGCTACTGCTGATTGCGTGGAATGTTTTAGCCTGACTTTACTCTCATCTTCCTTTACACGTTAACTGACCGCCCTTCCGGTTTCTCCAATATAGACTTTGCCACAAGAACAAGGGATTTTATATACTCCCGGATCACTGTAAGGTTCCTTTTTATCTTTAGGGTTGTTTAGAAGTTGTCCTATTTTTGCAGGTGGCTTAAATATAGTTTGGATATTGTGTTTGTTGAGAATTCTTCCTATTTGTTCTGTGATGCCTTGAATGTAGGGCAGGATGGTGTTCGTTTTTCTCTCTCTTTCTTCAGTAGGTTGTGTTGACTTGTTTGCTTGAGTGTATTTCCTTATTGCTTTATTAATTTGTTTGTTTGTGTAATTGTTTTGTATTAGGATTTGCTCAACATTTTGTAATTCCTTTTGTAAGTTATCTTCATCTGTTATGGAGACAACTCTGTATACAAGGGAATTGATGACCGATTGCTTTTGAGATAGATGGTGGTGGGAGGAAGCATGCAGGTATCTCTTTGTATGCGTGGATTTTCTGTAAACTTCCTGTCCTAACGTGTTGTCGGATCTTTTATAAACTAGGACGTCCAAGAAAAGTAATTTTCCATTTTGTTCAATTTCCATAGTGAATTGGATATTAGGGTGTATTTGATTGATGAAATCGAAAAATTTGTTTAGTTCGTCTAGTCCATGTCTCCAGATGACAAAAGTGTCGTCAACGTAACGGCACAAAAATTTCGGTTTAAGCTTGAATTTGTTAAGATTTTAGTTTCTAGATTTTCCATAAAGATGTTGGCTATTACAGGTGAGATAGGATATCCCATTGCTGCTTCTGAGGTTTGTTCGTAGAATTCGTAGAAATTGGTTATATATAATAATATCGATTGTACCAGAGATTTGCACTTTTGTATTTTTCTGATGAATTCAAAAGAGTTTTGGACGTGTGTGATAGTGTTTCCGGTGAATGGATTCAGTTTTTTGGCGAGAACGCGTGCTAGGTTGTAAGTTGGTGAGTTTATTGCGCTGACGATCAGTCTGAGTGGGATGTTGTTTTTGTGAATTTTTGGGAGTCCATAAGGTTTTGGAGATATGGGATTAGTAGGCTTTAATTCAGATATTGTATAGCTGTCAAGATTTGAGTCTGTTAGGAGGCTTCTTGTTTTTCTGGTTATTGTTTTGTGGGGTCTTTCTTAAGTTTGATATATATATATATATATATATATATATATATATATATATATATATCGTCAGTAATATTATGATGCCTTTATTCTGATTGAGTTCTTTAATAGCTGTTTTTTCTTGTTTTGTTATAAAAGATCCGATAACACGTTAGGACTTGAAGTTTACAGAAAACCCACGCATACAAACAGATACCTGCATGCCTCCTCCCACCACCACCAATCTCAAAAGCAATCGGTCATCAATTCCCTTGTATACAGAGTTGTCTCCATAACAGATCAAGATAACTTACAAAAGGAATTACAAAAAGTTAAACAAATCCTAATACAAATCGATTACACGAACAAATAAATTAATGAAGCAATAAGGAAATACACTCAAGAAAACAAGTCAACACAACCTTCTTCAGAAAGAGAGAGAAAAACGAACACCATCCTACCCTACATTCAAGGTATCACAGAACAAATAGGGAGAATTCTCAACAAACACAATATCCAAAATATATTTAAGCCACCTGCAAAAATAGGACAACTTCTAAACAACCCTAAAGGTAAAAAGAAACCTTACAGTGATCCGGGAGTATATTAAATCCCTTGTTCTTGTGGCAAAGTGTATATTGGAGAAACCGGGAGGGTGGTAAGTCAACGTGTAAAGGAACATGAGGATAAAGTCAGGCTGAAACATTTCACGCAATCAGCAGTAGCTGAGCATCATATCGAAACAGGACATATCATGTTATTTGACAAAACAACCTTCATCGCAAAGACGCATAATATTTTTCCAAGAAAACACAGAGAAGCAATCGAAATCTTAAAACACCCTGATAACATCAATAGGGACAATGGATATAATACCAATCCGATTTGGCTCTCCGTCCTCCTGGGGTTTATACAAAAGACATCGGCCAATCAGTTTCAACCAGTACCCACCATAGGGCGCTCTGGCCAATCACAGGCATCGTAGAGAATACATAAATAAGAACAACATAACCTGAAACTTCAGTTTCAGGTCAGCCCTGAAGAAGTGCAATGTTGAAGAAACGTCGGCCCTAGGTTTCCGTTTCCTCTCACCGCTATCAATCTTTGAATTGGACTCTATTCCGCAACACTGCTTCGCGATTCTCCTTCCTTAGAAGTCATTTTTTCGGGGTTTTCCTACCCTGTACAACCAGCTTTCTCTCTCTCTCCCTCTTTCTCTCTCTCTTAGATCTTCCAGCTTCTTCATCCATTCCGCCTCCTGACCATTTCTCTCCAGAATCCTCTCTCTTCTATACTCTCCCCACTCCTTTCGTCGCCTGTACACCTCCCTAACACATGCAACCATGTTTCCTGCTCATACATACATACTCTACACAGATACTCTCCTTCATCCATTCAATACCTACATAGTCTTACACCCTCTCCCATTCTGAATCTCACCACTCTATTCCATTTTCTCTTCTTTTCCATCGTTTTCAGGTACTCTGGTTCCCTCTGCCTCCTAACCATTATATACCAGCTAATGTACCTCGAGTCTTCAATTTTTTCACATCGTCCCGCTCCTTGTCTTGCCGTCATCTCTTTCTCTATTTCCTCCCACTCTCTACCTCTCACTTGCATACAACATTTAAGCCTCATTCCATATCTCTCATCCTGCCATTTTAAATGCCCTACGTTACTTCTTCTCTTTTTATTCATAACCTTCCAGAAATACACTTGTGCAATTTTACTTCCCTCTCACATTCTCAGTTTCTCCTTTTAGTTTCAGGTTCTTTTCAATTGCCTGATCACCATTTTGTCTTCTATTTCTTCCCGCAGCATATAACCTGAGCAACTCCAACTCACTCCCATAACCCATCCCAAAAATCTCTCATGCAAACTTTCTACTCTCCTATGTTCTCTCCATACTCAAATTCCACTCCATAGTTCAACACTAATCATACTAACAGATAAAACATCCACACTGTCAACTTCCGGTCATCCCTGAACCTTCATTCTCCTATAACCCATACTGGTCCCAATACTTGACTGGCGCATTCTAATCTCTTTCTCACCTGCAGCTCGCTATCTCCTCCCGTTTTGAACCAAACTCCTAGGTAGCATGGCTGCTCCACCAACTTCCTTCCCCTTTCCTCTCCAACTTGTCCTCTAAATATGCAAGAAGATTACTCCGTAAAAGTGGACTCAACGGGCACCCTTGCCTGAGCCCCCTTCCTTTCCAGAGTTCCTCTCCTTTCTTATCTCCTATCTTCATGTTTATCTTAGTCTCAACAAATATTTCTTGTATCCTCTCTAATAAACCTTAGTCTACTCCTCCCTTTCATGGTTGTCCATAACACCCTCATGTTAACTGAGTCGAATGCTGCCTTGAAATCTACAAACAGTGTGACTAATTCCCCTCTCCTCCGCCCTAGGTAACCATTGACTAGATAGTTGGGAACGTATATGTTATCTGTGGTTCCCATCCCTTTCCTAAAAGCCATTTAATTATGTGGTATACTTCCCTTTTCTTCCATCTGTCTTCTCAACCTCCCTCTAAGCACTTCCGCTCAAATTTCATATCCCACCGACATGAATGTGATACTCTTATATTCCTTCCCGCTTTTGCAAATCCTCCACATATATTCTCTTACTCCTAATCCTCCATATTTCAGTGCTTCATTTCCCCATTCTACCCCTTTTCTTCCTTCTCCCTTTACCGAATTTTCCACACCTCCTAACAGTCCTGTGAAGTGCTTCGTCCACTCTTTCATCCGTAGTTCCTCATACATGCCCTTCCTTTCTCCTCTTTCCTTGTTTATCACTTTTCATTCCCTCCCTTCCTTTACCGCTTTCTCTACCTCTTCCATGTACCTACCTTCCTCATTCTGTCTTTTCTCTTTTATCATTCTTTCGTGCATTCTCTTCCTCTTTTTGAGTTCTCCTTCATTCATTTCACCTCTCCTCCATTTTTTCACACCCTCTTTCATCCTATTTTTATATTTCCTGCATTAATCGTCCTGACAACCTCTCATAAACCCCTTTTCTTCTTCTCTTGCTCTCATTTCTTCCTTCATATTATCAATCACTCCTTTGAGTTTTTCTAGCAGCGAATCTTCTCTTTCTTTTTGGAAATTTCCTATCTCATGATGTTCTAATTTGTTCCCAAATTCTCTCAACTTTTTCTCCCGCAACTGCCCATTCCCAATTCATGTTCCCTCTTTTTTTCTTCTTCTTCCCCGTACCGCGCTTTGGGCCTCCACATCTCTATGTTGCAATTACCAAAAAGTGTTGTGGGCCTATTATGTTGCCCACTTTTAGTCTAACCATCAGCTTCCTTACCCTTTCTTCTGCCATTTGACCACTTTCTTCTCCTTTCCCACCCCATCAGATATTCTTCGATTCTTAAATTTCTTCATTGCAACAACTTCTTCTTCTCCATAACTTCATACCTAACTACCTCACTCCCCAATTTCTCTAAAAACATATATTTTTCCCCAATTTCTTCCCTCCTAGCCTTGTTATCCCTTCCACTTTGACTTGCGTGCCGATGTCTCTCATCAGCTTCCCAATCTCTTTCTCACCCTCTTTACTTTCCACTTTCAAACACGTCACTAGTTTTCCTACTCTCTCTTCTAGCAGTGTCATTTCCCTTTTCCTGTCCACCTCACTCTCTATGCTTTCCAATTTGTGCCATACCTTCTCTTTCTCTCTTTTTCAAAATTTATTCTGTTCTTTTCATTTTTGTCTCACTTTTCTTACCTTCTCGACGCGAATCTGCCGTTGCTATGTGGTTCGAAGGCATAGCTAACGTCTCATCTGCACTCCCCTCCCTGTTTGCCTCGTCTACGACGCTACCCTATCTCTTTTTGCTATCACTGTCCCTGTTTGCTTCGCTCTTCTCAGGAAACCCACGCTGTCTTCTTCTGGAGTTACGCTGTGGACTCCGCGTATCCGACATGATGCTATACCCTGTTAACCGACCATTAGCCTCAACTCTCCCTTCCCTGTTTGCTCACTTTCCCACCTATCACCCTTTATCAGACCCCAGAACTTTAAAATCTTCATTTAAAATTGATCCTCTTTCACTTATTTCTTTTGAAAGTGTGTAGCTCCTTTTGCTCTCTCTCTCTCTCTCCCTTCACACCCTTCGACCATCTACTTTCTGCTAAATTACCCAGTGTCCCTCCATGCATACCTGCACTTTCACCCTAGGCCCTTTACTCACCAAACCCTCACCGTACTCATTGAACTGTTCGCTTCTGTTCAGCCAAAAAATGATCGCACTTGAAAAACAGTGTATATCCTCTATCGGTACTGGAAACGGAAGCCTCCTTTCAATCCTTATTATTCTTCGCATCATCCTTTAAGATATCTGGAGCCAAATCAGAGATCTGATCAGTGTTTTGGCGCAAAATCTGCTCTGTTTCCATCTATAATGTTCTGAAGTTCTTGTGCGCTGCCTGCATAAATCAATTATATAAATTAAAAAATTCGAAATTCAAATATTATAGTCTGTACAATTAAAATAGTATAAGTTTAATTTGATCAAGATGAAAGGAGTTCGAATCATTCAAATGAAAAGAT
This sequence comes from Andricus quercusramuli, assembly GCA_932178445.1. NCBI lineage: Eukaryota > Metazoa > Arthropoda > Insecta > Hymenoptera > Cynipidae > Andricus > Andricus quercusramuli. Next base: position 122,407 of record CAKNXH010002104.1, on the reverse strand, counting down.
GCTGTCTCGGCAGAACCATATAGAAAGGTTCTCTACTTCAGACGGTGGTCGCGTTCCCAATACTATTTATGTAGGGGTTTCAAGCGCCCCTACTTTCTCACAATTGAACTTTAATTTGGTAACGATATATCTTTATTTAAGTATCAATCTCAATGCTGAAAGTGTAATGCAAAATATTGCTTCAAAATGTCGCATGTTGATGTTTTCAACCTCAGATTTCTCCACAATTATCATGCGAAAATGATGAAATTCAACTTCATTTGAATTTATTCTCTTGCGTCTCTTTTCGCCACCTTCCCTAACGTCTGTCTGCTCAACTCATTCCTGGTAGTCGTGCACTAATCATCACATGGCGCGCTGGTAGTGGCAAAGAAGGCCGCCCATTTGTTATGGCAGGTGCCGAGTCTGATACTAAATCGGCAATCTCTAATAATTGCAGGTGAAAATTAACCCTGGATGACATGGGTTAAAAGAACGGGTCGGAGTAAGATTGAAATTGGAACATGAGAGTGTTATTGATTGAATTCAGGATTTCAAATTTATAAAAAAAAACAAAGGCAGGACGTCTGATCCCTGAGTATATAAAGTTACCTAGCCCGAACTTAAAATTAACGTTTGACGTTCAAGTGTGAAGTACAATTTTCCAGACCACTGCTTAATGAATTAGGTTTCTGAGTTCGTGTTGGCCATGGAATATTTGCGGTTTTTTAGATCTTCGAATAATAATAATTGAGTCAGGGAAAGATCCATAACGAGTGACGAGCCACCACGTTACAACAACCCCTCACAGATTCAAATGTAATCTTTAACAACAATTGAAATACCCAAACATGACAGTAATAGTTTCAAAGAAAAAAGAAATGATTATTGTCTGCTATCCCCCGGACCCATTTACAAAAAAGCATTGATGTATTCTGAAGCTACTCTTGAATTGACAAAACCTAGTGTGGTCGAGCTGGTGGAAATTTAGGCCAATAGAAACAATGAATCCATAAACCATAATTCCGTCAGGAATACTCACGACTAAATTCGATTTGAACGGCGAGAAGAACAAAAAAGAGTGCTCACGACTAACTATACAACCTAACAACTAAACTCAACTCAAAACCAAACGGCAAGAAATGCTTATAACCAACTATGCAACATAACAACTGAATTAAACTCAAAATCAAACGGCAAGACACGCTGACAACTAACTATACAACCTAACAACTAGACGGTAAAAAGGTTACAAATTATCGCGACAATTAGAGACGCCTCACGGTCGCCTCGGCAAAGGTTTGGATGACTGAATAATCGGCGTCAAAAATCGCTTCTTCTCTCGGTGGAGCGGGTGCGGAAAACCTAGCGTCGGCTCCGAGAGGGGGTATTATCTGGCGGAGGACGAAGGGAAAATGGGGGCCCGCCTTTCCTCGCCTGTATCCATGTATGCACCTCAAGCACTGGTTGACCCTTAATTCCGGTTTACCGCACGAAAAGCAGAATATCTCTATCGGGACCAAACACGTCTGATAAAGGTGCCCCATTAGATGGCAACGCCAAAAACCGTTCTCCGGTAATGACATTAGCGGTAGTATAAATGCAGCGTCATACACCTTGCGCGCACCGGAAAAGGAGCGCGCTGGTGGACGGTATAGGATCCACCTTTGGGCTAAAATTGGACTCGGAAATAAAATTTTAGCTGGCCTTGGGCTTGCAACCGGCGTTGCCGGTGGCCTGACCGATGGCAATCGAAGCAGTTCCAACTGTGCCCTCGTCGCGGAGTGACTGAAAGGCGATAGACCTAACAAGGCTGAGACCAGCACATTTATACGCAGGTCTATCTATCACGTCTCTCGGCTCCAGTTCCCAGCGTTGGATCCTAATCCTTACCGTTAGCCTTGAAACGGGGGAGGATTCTGAACGTTCCCTACTTTTTGCATTTGAGCTTACTACTGTGGCGGGGTGCTTCTTCCTCCTCCAGCGCCTCTTCCGCTCAGTGGCGGTTGGGGTCTTGGGGATGGCTCCTTTCGATTTTCTGAGGCCTCCCTGGACTGCAACGGCGGAAGAGATGGACGATCGGGATGCTGCAGTGCCGGTGATCTTGTGGTAAATCTGTGTATTTGCGGAACCGGTTGTTTTGTTCGAGCAGAGGTTGAAAAATTTCACCAACAGCTGCTCGAGCAGAAAATGCACGGAAACTTTTACAGAAATGTAGACAAACAGTCCTGGTCGAAGGAGCAAACTTTTGCTTTCCTCAGATCATCAGGGCTTGATTCAGGTACAGAGGGTTTTATTTTCGCATGCAAGGACGGTTTCAATGTTCCAAAACGATAAGTGCCAAATTTGCTGAAACTACGATTTTCGGACAGCAGTCTCCATTGCACACTCGAGGCCTGACATCGTTCTCCAAGACTTCGAGAAACGAACTATATTCGTGATCGAATTTTCGGCTCCGTCTAAATACAGCATCACTGCCAAGGAGAAAGAGGAGCAGGAAAGGTATCAAGACCTTAAAAAAGAGCTGCAACGACTGTACACAAAATATTCGGTACAATCAATTGGCCTTGTGCTAAGTGCTTTTGGAGGTGCGAAAGTATCAGTGGTTCGTCACCCGCGTGCAAAAATATACCAAGGCACTTGCGAGATGGATGCAGAAAGCTGTCATCCTTGAGTCGCTTCGTGTCCTCAAGACACACGAGGGTTTCGCCAGCCAGTCGTAGTGATTTCATCGTTCCCTGTGACTACCCATCTCATGTTTGTGAGACGTGGCAATAAGTGTGATTTACCGCGGTTCTGCTGGAAGCTGGCTTCATTTTTTGCCGATGGCAGTTGCTCACAGTGGGACACTGCGGTGATTGTTCAATCCTTTAAAAAAAAAATATATATA
>CAKNXH010002104.1:92195-114538 GCA_932178445.1 Andricus quercusramuli | reverse complement strand
TAAAATGGTCAGAAAACACGAAGAAGTAGGCAAAGGGGCGTTTCTTTACAAAGCAGCAGAAGAGGCTGCTGAAACACTCGGCCTTGACTTCAATATCAGGGGTGAGCGAAATGCATCAAATCTTATCCATCTTGAATGCTCACTCTTGAAGGCCCGGATTAAGAAAGCACACGAGAAAAACTTCCGCGAAGAGCTCCTCGACAAGAAGATGCACGGCATCTTCCACAAAAATGTGGAAGATCAGTCGATGTCGTATGAGCTGACGTTTGCTTTCCTTAGATCACCCGGATTGAAGTCGGGCACAGAGGGCTTCATTTTGGCATGTCAAGATGGTGTCATTTCCACTCTAGCATACCGTCGCCACATTTTGAGCCAAGATATTCCCGATGATAGCTGCAGAGCGTGTCATGAACACCCCGAGCATCTAGGACACATACTATCTAGTTGTCCAGCTCATGCGGGAACAACCTACATCCAAAGGCACAATGCGGCACTGAGAGTGCTTCATTACCATCTCTGTCACTCTTACGGCATTAGCCCAAATACCTCTCCGCTGAACGCCCCTAGAGAAATAGAGTCAGTTGTCGAGAATGAGAAGTGCCGGATATATTGGAACTTCATATTCTCGACAATTGTTTCTGTGGCGCACTCGAGGCCTGACATGGTTCTTCTTGACTTCGAGAAACGAACCATGTTCGTTATCGAATTTTCGGCACCAGCGGACAAAAACGTCACAGCGAAGGAGAAAGAAAAGAAAGAAATGTATAAAGACCTTATCAGGGAGTTGCGACGGTTATACCCGGAATATTCTGTTAAGCTAATCATCCTGATCATTGGCGCTCTTGGAGTTGCCAAGGTTTCACTTGTTAATTGCCTGAAAAGCATTCCTGCGTGTCAACCAAATGCTGAGACACTTGCAGGGAGAATGCAGAAGGCGGTCGTCCTTGGGTCGCTCCGTGTCCTCAGGGTGCACGAGACTTTCGCCGGATCATCGTATTGAGTTCGCGCAGACTGTAACCACCCATCTCACGGTCGTGAGACGTGGTTACAGCTGAAATTTTACCGCGATTTCGCTGCAAGCAGGTGCAATTTTTTTTTAGATTAGCACCCGCTCCCGGCAAAATCCTGCGGTTGTCCTTATGACAAACTTTTAACTATATATATGGGGCATAATTTCTTAAGTGTACCCACCTCGAAAATGTAAGTTATCCGATCGGGCTAAAAATTGGCCCAATTGTAGTCCTATTAGATAGCACTCCTCACACCAAAAATTGATTCACTTTAATAATTATTTATCAAAGTGGAGGGGTACAGTTTTTGGATTTTCTGAGCAAAGCCTTACTTTCAAACGTTTCAAAAGAAAGCTGAGATTTTTTCCTATAAGACCCCCAATTTTCAGAGTGGCAAATTAATTTTTCTTTGAGTAATAGAACGATACGTAAGCAAGATGCCGCGATAGGGCCGGTGGCGCGTTATCTCCCCTAGTCGCTCAGGCCGAGGATCTTTGTGCAACGCTTAAGTTCCAGTTTTTTAAGTTAAGTAATATTATATGCTACTAGAATAACTGTTCGAAAACTTCTCTTTTTTTCGGTCTTACGGTCCAATAAATAAATAAAGATTTAAAAATAAACGATTGTAGTTGTTAAAAAATCAATCGTTTTATTTTCTTCTACGTTTCGGTTCTCACTGCGGACTTTCATCAGGAAAAATTTTGTCGTTTCTTTCATTAAAAAATTATAGCTATAGCATAAATGTCAATGTCTGTTAAATGTCTGGTTCGTCATCGTCCTATTCATTATTTGGTACTTTCATCTGTTTAAAAATTTAATCTAATTAGTTTGGAGCCGCTCAAAAGAATATTTTTTGAGGCTCATAATTTTTTTTTATCTCAACTATTTCGACATGAGATTTAAATACTCATCGTACGGAACCTTTTTTAGTCATAAAATGATTGATTTTAAAGATGTATAGATTTTTGGATACGACGCAATTTTTTAACGACAGAAATGACAACATTTTTCCTGATGAAGGCCCGCAGTGAGAGCCGAAACGTAGAAGAACATAAAACGATTTTTTAACAACTACAATCGTTTATTTTTAAATGTTTATTTATTTATTGGACCGTGAGACCGAAAAAAAGAGAAGTTTTTGAACTTTCAAATTTTGAAATTATATCAACGGTTGAAGAAAAGGAAGGAGGAACAACTTGGAATCTCGCTCCAGAAAGTTTATTTAGATAAAAATATATATCTTTTGAATTTACGTTTTTTTTTAAATTTACATTTTTTTCAAAAACCTAAAGGAAAATTTATTCCCTGGGGAGATTTTGATTTGCTTCGATTTTGCTGAGCATTACGCCTTCATAATCCAGAATGTAGAGCAGTGATGATGTAGCTCATGACACGGTGTCTGTTCACGAGTATCAAAAGATAATAGTAGAATACTTGAAAACTCATTTCAGGCCAAGTGAAATCTACTATTTCACTGATGGTGCAGGGCAACACTTCACAAATAAGAGTAGCTTTGTTAATCTCCAAGCCCATGAAGAAGATTTTGGTATCCAAGCTGAATGGCACTTCCACGGTACATATCATGGTAAGGATGCATGTGATGGTAGAGGAGCGAATATAAAGAGACAATCAGTACGTTCAAGCTTACAATGTTCTCCGAAACATCACATACTTACTCTCCATACTTTGTTTCAGTGGGCAAAGAGTAACTGTTAGGAAACCGACATTTTTTTCAGCAGCAAAGAAAATCATGTCTTAGCCACCGAGTGACTGAAAACCAGATTTGATGAAGCTGTCATGATGCCAGATACATTACAGTACCACGCTTTCATTCCCACTCAAGACGGAAAACTTCAAACACAAGAAGTTTGCGTCCTCTGAGAAATACGACATCTTCTCGAATGACAAAAAACTAAAACCGCAAAAGCGGCCTGCAAAGAAAACAACTGTTGAAACTATCGCCAAAAAATCGAACAGAAAGACAGATAATATTACCAAATAATATTACTTAACTTAAAAAACTAGCACTAAAGCGTTGCACAACGATCCTCGGCGTGAGCGCACCAGGGAAAATCGCGCACCATCCGCCCTATCACGGCATCTTGTTTACGTATCGTTCTATTACTCAAAGAAAAATTAATTTGCCACTCTGAAAATTGAGGGTCTTATAGAAAAAAATCTCAGCTTTCATTTAAAACTATTTTGAAGAAAAAAAAAGTGCCCAAGTTTGTAAAAAAGTCAAATTTATTTTTGATTTAAAAAAAAAAAAACATTCTGAGTGAAATATTGTATAAGGTAATTGGACAAAAGTTACAAACGTTTGAAAGTAAGGCTTTGCTCAAAAAACCCAAAAATTGTACCCCCTCCACTTTGATAAATAATTATTAAAGTGAATCAATTTTTGGTGTGAGGAGTGCTATCTAATAGGACTACAATTGGGCCAATTTTCAGCCCGATCGGACAACTTTCATTTTCGAGGTGGGTACACTTCAGAAATTATGCCCCATATATATCTTATGTAACACTCACAAAAAGTTAATATAATGATATATTTGCAGAAATTTTTTTTTCATATATTATCACTGCATTTAATTTATTTTTTAAATTACACAATTGCGAACACTGCAACTCACAAACATAAGCGCACGCTCAAAGGCTTCGAAAAATGGCACCTGCTGGGAATTCGATCCCTACTTTAACAACCCAAACCTAGGCCTATAAACCTAATGTATTTCACGCTCTAGCCAACCGATCTAATGAATCGCTTTGATTTGACAACGAAACGTATGTACCACTGTTTACAGGTGGATGCGCTATATACTATGCGCCAGGATTGTGCAGTCTTCGTCAAACTCTTGCATAATACTCTCAGTATTGTTGTTAGTATTGTTAAAATACTTTCACGGCAGCTTGTAAAACGTGCGCCGTTTCGAATCGCCAAAACCTATTTCCGAAGCCTGATTTAGCGTACCCAGACAACGCAAAAAGAAAACCAAGTCTGGAGCCTGTGACAGCATACCCACGATAACGAGTGTGAAATACAAAAAAAGTCTGGAGCCTGATTCAGCGTACCCAGGATTAGTACAAGATAAAGAACAGGGTGAACGAAATTAAAAATCAGATACAATCTTGGAGCCTGTATGGTGTACTAAAATCCTTTATAGCTTGAATTTTTCAGGATCTGGTCTTATTCCTGCTGCGGAAATTATTTGCCCTGAAGAGGTAGTCTCGAATCGTTGGAATTCACATTTGTTAAAGTTTAGAGTTATGTTATGTTTTCTAAATCTTTCTAGGACTATCTCTAGATGATGGAGATGTTCCTCCTCGGATTCAGACGCTACAAGCAGATCGTCGACGTAAGATATTATAAATTCGCTTAACCCTCTCAATACCTCGTCTAGGCCTCGAACCAATGCCGCCGTGCTTGTTTCCAAAAAAAGGGGTGAAATTGTGCTCATAAAATTTGCTTTATACAAAAATGCTGTGTTTTTCTTGAATGCTGGGCTTACAGGAATCTGCTAGAAACTCATGTACATGTCTACCACTTTTTTTCTGACTACTGGAGGATTTACATGGAGGTTTGTGTATCTTCTTATGATGCCCCAATCAATCATGGTCTGGATTTGTTCCTCCACTGGTTTTTCATAATACCAAGTGATGCTATGTACTTCTTTCGTTACTTGACAATCGCTTACTTCTTCTTGTAATTGTATTGTGCAGGAGTTTTTATTATGGTAAAACGTTAATGTGTTTTCACGCCAAAAATGTATTTTTTAATTAGTTGCGGCACTATTAATAATACACCTTGATAATTAATGTCGTTAAATTTCAAATTGGCGAATGTTTGTTTTCGCAACCTCACAGGCCTTCCACTAGTTGCCCCTACGACCGACACTCCAATTATGTAAATAGTTGGGCATTTTGCAAATGATGCAATTTTTTCTTCTTAAAAGTTTTTGGAGATGCATAACACGTGACTAACGGTATCGGCAAGAGCCCTAACCTTTGATCCTTGGACTGAGAGTTCTGCTATTGGGCATCCATATTTCTTCTTAATTTCAATTGCATCATCCTCAAGTAATTCCTTCCGTTTGTCGTAATTCAGAGTGTTGACGAACCTGTGTGTTATAAGTTTTTCCTCCGCATCCTCAAATATGTTAAAACTGTTTAAGGACAAGGACCCTACCAGTTTTGCGGGTAGACGTCAGTGACTTCTGCCATAATAATCATCTCTTCTTCTTCATTATTGCTTTCAGTGATCGTCATCGTCATAATGTTCCTTGGTGCTGAATCTCTATTTCTGTCATGCTTTCTCCAATTGTCTTCCCTCATCCCTCTTTGAGTGTAGTCATTTTCTCGTTTAAATTCGTTCTTTGTGTGCTAAGTATGTGTTGTCGGGCTTGCAGTTTTTGTTCTCCAGCTGTCGTAAACATTTTTAAAACTGATATTTTCTGGCCGTTTAGAATTGATTGGTCCAGATTGACCAGGTCTCACGAATCTCTAGATTGTTCCACGCAGACAGGTCCCTATTACAAAAGCAGTTTGTTCAGCGTACCCGGACAAAAATAAAAGAATACAAATTGAAAAATGTCTGGAGCAAGATATAGCGTACCCAGGATTAGTAAAAAATTAAGAACAGGGTAAACAAAATTCAAAATCAAATACAATCTTGGAGCCTGTATGGCGTATCCAATGAGTAAGAAGCTAAAAAAGATTCAAGAGCTTGGACGGTGCGGCGCACCCTGAGAAGTGACACAAAATTGCGGACCCTTTGACAGCGTACCCGGCCCCAAAAATAAGGACCTTCAGCCTTCCAGAGCATGAGCTTTGCAGCTACTCGGATGGATGATCTGGCTGTGGACTTCAGTTTCCCGTAGTCCACACGAGAGTGCCCGGTTTGCATCTCGCCTACCTTCTTATACGCTCTCCGGTTGAGGAAGGTCGCGGGAGAACTGATTTTACGCTTTCTGGCGTTGCCACCCGGAACTCTTTCCGCGTGTCGGATGGCTATCGCCGTGTCGGGATTTTCCTGCGTATTCGTGTAGCCTACTCTCAGGCGTCGATTAGAGTGATCGTTTCAATGTTAGTGCACAAATATTGTTTTTATGACACATGCATGATTTCAGCCCTTTTCGACGCCTATGAAGCGGGGCTAAACCTCTACTTTTTACTCCTTAGAGACTGAAAAGTGACGCCAGAGAGGAATAATGAAAATTATGCATCTATGAGCTCGCGTTTCATGATTATCAGCCCACTCACCGTAAAACCTGTGAGGAAATTTTGGTTGCAGATAATATCATTTTGCGGTTATTCATGGAAAGTTACTATATATATCTGTAAAATTACCATAAATAACCGAAAATTTTCATAAATTCCCGGAAATTTTTTAAAATGAATTTTGGGTCATCCATGATAAGTACCATATTAACTTGGAAAAATACCATGAATGACCGAAATTCTTCACCAATTTCCGGAAATTTATGGAAATTTTAAAAAATGAATTTTGGATAAGTTGGTATATTTACCTGTTAAATCACCATAAATTACCGAAATTTTTGATCCGGAAACTTATGGAAATGTTTAAAAATTAATTTTGGGTCAGTTATCATATTTACCTGTGAAATTACCATGAATGACCAAAATTTTTTATAAATTCTTGGAAATATATGAAAATTTTTCAAAATGAATTTTGGGTAATCTACGGTAAGTTACCATATTTACCTTGAAAAATAGCATAAATCACCGAAATTTTTCATAAATTTCTGGTAATTTATGGAAATTTTTGAAAATGAATTTTGGGTCAGTTACTATATTCAATGTAAAATTACCATAAATGAACGAAATCTTTGATAAATTTCCGGACATTTATGGAAAGTTTTAAAAATAAATTTTGGATAATTGATGTTAAGTCACGATATTTACCAGTAAAATGACCATAATTTACGGAAAATTTTCATACATTTCCGGAAATTTATGGAAATTGAAAAAAAATTAACTTTGGGCGATTTATGGTAAGTTACCATAAATCACGTCTGAAATTACCATAAATTAGGTTAACATTAATTTCATGCTTCATTATACAAAATCAAATATGGACTGAAATCATGGAGAGGAAGTTTGTGGTTCTTCTGATTTCACTGATGAAATCCACTGGTTTAACACTAGGGGTACTGGACTGACCGGCCCCCCGCCGGGTACGGTGAGCCGTCATTTGACGGTTATGTATTTTTTCGTATGTAAAGCTTTTATAAAGTAATAGATTTTGATATTTTTTGTTACTTATATTGCTACAAGTGTATTTTAAGGCTTACGACTCTTATGGCCACCACAGCTAATGATACGCTGTAAGAAATAGTTAGGTCGAAACACTAAAAATAGTCATTTCTGTATAAAAATTTATTTGGCATTAATAAACACGTATGAAGTTATAAATTGTATAAAAGCCCACCGTTATTATTAGAATATTTTCGGCGAATGTGTGATAAGAAATATTGAAAATGAATGATATACCGCAAAAAATGTTAAGAAGAAGATAAAATTTATGACCACAGGTAAGTAAGGCACTATTATTGATTTTGCTCACACCTTTGGCACACTTTACGGTCACTCGCACATTTTCCACACATATATTTGTTGCATGCATAACATGTTGATTTTGTTCTGTTCTTGTTGCAGAATTCCACCTGACACTGCTTTCGAGGTCCATCAGCATTGTGAGGAACAGCTGGTCTATTATCTTTCACCTTACTTGGCCTACTTGATGCGTAAGGTTCAGCCAACTCCTCAACAACCTGCAGGATGAATTTGCGCCGGCTGATCTTAGAACCAAACACAAGTCTGTGCAAAGTGTGAGCATTGATCATGGCGATGTCTAGGATATTGAAGAATACGTGCACTGGCCAGCGACGTGACATGGACCTAACGCTGTACTTGCGACACATCTGGTCGACGGTATCCACGCCAGCCTTTGTCGAATTGTAAAATAGAACAGATTCTGGTTTTTCCTTTTCAGATGTTTCATCCACAGTAATCCCTGTATGTAGACTGCTAAGGACCAGAACATTCTTGGAAGTTTTCCCTTGGTAAGATGTAAGTGTGATGTCACCTGTCTTGTAAATGACTGAACTATACAGCGGGTCCTTGGCCTTCTGGAAGGAGGGTGGCACTTATCTTCTATTTTTGTTTAGAGTCCCTACAAGACTAGTACTTTTTTCCTTCAGTGCTTTGGCCAGAGAGACAGACGTAAAGAAATTGTCTGTAGTGACGTTTCGTCCTTTGCCTAGGAATGGCTCTAGAAGGCGCAACGTGACATACTCTCCGACACTTTTACCTGCAGGCCTTGATTCATCCTTCCCAAAGTAAGGAAATGCATTCAGAACATATCTTTCCTCAGAATCTGTAGCAACCCAATACTTTATACCATATTTGTCTGGTTTATTAGCCATGAACTGAGTAAAAGGGCAGCGACACTTAGAAGGAAAAAGCTGCTCATCCACAGTTATATTTTGAGTAGGTTTGTAGCAGGCTATACAATTTTCAATGAATTTATCCCATACTTCAGAGACTAAGCAGAACTTGTCTGTTTGCTTCCTCAAGGATCTTGTCTGTTTATCGTCAAACCGAAGATACTTCTGTATTTCTTGAAATCTGTCACGGGCCATGGTTCTAGAAATGAATGGTGGACCCCATGATTTGTCCCACAGTGCACTGAGACGTATAGAGCGTGCACCATATGCCACACGTGCGTACAAAATCGCTAAGAATGCATCCAATTCTTGCAGCGATATTGTCCAAGAAGTATCCTGTGTCACACTTCTTGCCTCGTTCTCAGTGTATTGTTTTATTGCACGGAGGAGTGCGTCACTAATAAACAGCCTCCAGGTTTTAGCTGGAGAATCTTTGTCCATACTCCGTCGGGCATAGCCAGTGGGGCCTCCTGCCTCCCTCAAAACATTCTGATTCCCACGTCTTCCCGTTGTAACACATGGCTTTATCTTTGTCCACACTGTTCCGTCCTTGCTTATTTCATGCTCACCTATTTTTGCTCTTCCAGGTTGCTGCGCAGCTGGTTCGGGCGGTGCCGCATGCACGAGGACATTATCTTCACCATCGACACCAACGGGAACTTAAAGAGCATTCGGCAGCGCGGAAGCATTGCTAGCACGGCCTGGACGGCTGCTGGGTATGCGACCTCTGTTACAGCGGCCTCTTCTACCACGGCCATAAGCTTGAACTGTAATCACAGTATAATTTTGCATTTAGCAATAGCATGTGTATTTCAATTCCTATGATGAATCAAATAAAAGTCGTTATACAAAGCTACAGACCCTGATTATTGTTAGATGCACCTCTGCGGCTAGCAGCAGTCTGTGGGCGCCGTTGCATGCCGCTTTTTGTTGAAATGTCTGAAAAAGAAGTCACACAAGCGCTTTTGAATTTTCCCAGCAAAGAACTGCGTATTTAAAACAGAAATAGACAATACACAATGTTACATACCAGAAGAACCAGCATCTTGTGTGCGATTTTCTTCACCACCATCAGAAGACCCATCTGATGAGTGACTTGGCATGTACTCATCAGAAGATTCATCCTCAGATGACAGATCAGCACAATCTTCATTTTCGGAATGCGCTGGAGAAATATCTTGAAGCTTTCGTAAAATTTCCGCTTGTGTCAAGCCACGCTGACGTGAGGCCATGGCGAATAAATGCACTACTGTAAGCACCGTTAAACTAGCCGCTGCGATGATCGCCAGTTCAGACACGTTCCGACTTGCCCAGCGCGTCCCTACGCAGTAATTCGCCCGCACAACGAAGAGAGGGAGCGAGAGTTTCCAGCGAAGTCATTCACTCGCACGATACCGTCAATTGACGGGTCTCAGTACAAGTAGGTGAACAATACAATATTTTGAAAACGAATTGACAAAAAAGTCTCAAAATCGTGAAAAAAACTCTAAGGGACAAATAAATAAAAGTCACGAAGCGCGAAAGATTAACTTTGAAAATTACAGACATAATCACAAAATTAAAATTGACAACCGTCAAATGACGGCCCTCAGTATCCCTAATGTTAATTCAATTAGCTGTAGTATAGGAATATTAAAAAATGAATTTCATGTAACTTACAAATTGACTGAGTGACGCTTGATTGGGGGCTCAACTCATAGATTTTTGAAATTCGAAATGAAGTCGCAGAGTAAATTCCTAGAAAGTGGTAAGTGGTTTAGAGCTTCTCCACAATTTGATGCTTCAAAAGAAGAAATCACTTTGAATACGCGAGAGAAATGGGTTAATTGACGCGGCTGCGCGCGGTGAGCAGATAAGGGCGATCGTAGCAGCTACGATCCGGTATTTGGTTTCGGCTTGCATTGCCCTCCTTTTTCGGCATTCTTATTGGTGATGAGGCTTCTTTAGAGACAAAGTGTTGGATTTACATTTCAGCCCCATGCTCGTGCATAAGGATTCGAATAGTCATGCTGGAACTTGATGACCGTTTTTCTCATCTTGAAGTCTCAAAAAGGTTCTACGCGAGGTAGATGGGTCGTTCCGGATTCTCAGTAACTTGTAAGATTACTTCCAACCTGGATGACATCTTAACATGATTCTTGTGGACAAGGGTCAGTAGCTACGTTGAGACTAGCAGATGATAGTAGGTCAAAAGGCGGAAGATTTCGAATGGCTTGAAATGTGTTTCGAAGAAAACTGACAGTTCTAAGAGTCTTGAACGGCGTCCTAATACAGTTTGGCAGTCGCAAGAAGTCCCTTGACGCCCCACTACCAGAACAAAACCAAAAGAATGAAACTGCTATCTATGATAAAACAGGTTGCCTTATACAAAGTAGCAATCAGACGCACACACCGATAATTTTAATTGACTTAAAATCTACTTTACTAAATTAATTACAGTAAGTCCTCTCTACATAAGCAAAATATGACATTGGAAAATCTTTACTTTGCACGCAACTCCATGACTGGACCATATCATATTAGAGAACATACATTGCCCAATGTGGTATATACGTTAGGGTGGGTCGAAAAAACAAAAAATTGGAATTTCAATTTGGGACCAATGAGAAAAAGTGTGTTTTCATATCACAATTTCCTGAAAAAAAATCTTTTGGAAATTGAATAATTTTAAGGTCTGCCCCACGTGAAAAATATACAAAAAAAAAAAGGTTTTTCTGATTTTTCTCTGAAAGTTTTGATTTTATTGAAAAATTGTATAAAAAAAGTTCCTTGATCTCGGTAAAATACATCTTTTTTACTAGAACTATTTTTGCGTACGACCAATCGTTTCCAAGAAAAATCGAAATAACGAATTGGAAATGTGAAAAATGCAAAATTTCACTAATTTCTGTTATCCCAAACAGGTAAATTCATATTTGTGGTCAGTTTATATGCTGAGATGCAACTCTCTGCTTGTTCCAACGACATAAAGAACAACCCAGGACTCACAACGAGGACGTGGTTGCATATTGAGTCCCACCGCAGCCCGTCCCAACCACCCACCTTTCAGGGCTTAATGCTATATGCTACTCCCTTGCCTCGGTTTCGTTTTGGAAAATCTGTGATCTGCTTTCGTTTCTATCTTCGGTATTTCCTGTTTAGATCGCAACCATGTCGTAATATTCTTTCGCGACAAAGTTTAATTTTGGTGTTTGAAAAGTTCTAAAGGGAAGTTGACTAATCTTTTCTTTTCGGGGTCTACCTCTTCTTCTAGACACTTTCTCCTTATCCTGCTGTTGGTTTGGTTCTTGGATTACGAGTTGTTTCTTATTCTCATCGTCTCTTGCTTTAAGTATAATTTGCAATTCCTTTTCTCTCACGGATATCGTATCATCACAAATCATAGCCAGTAGAATTGCTTCAGGGTGTGCGCAGAAACTATTCCTTTCAATGACCTCGTGTACCAGCATCCTTGAGTGATCCGGGATTTATTTTGAACGGACGATCATTTGCCAAACGTGTTTTGCAGCAAACTGTATTGTCGGTTTACTTTTGATTAGAAACCAGCACGGTGCGTAAACTCTAAGAATGAAAGCCACCAATAATACCAGCTTTTCTGATGGATTTTCTGTGGAAACGTATAGTCGTAGATCACGATTGCCAGTTGTTAACCAACGTGCATGATTAAGTGTATCAGGATTAAGAGCTGCGAGATCAAGTGGACAGTATCCAGAAGCAATTGCATGGCATATTCGATCTAGATATTTGTGATCTGTACTAAGATCTTTAAGAACCTTCGCTGAAAGTTCTGGTACTTCTGCTTCAATTATTTTGAAGTTGACAATAGGCAACTGTTCGCAATTTCCTATTGCTCGACCTATTGGACCCGATAGCGTGTTTGGTCCACTAGTCTCACCGTCACTTGCATATATCAGGTGACGTGAAGGTAACTCATTGCAGTGTAACAGGCAAACTGACCATTGCAGGGGTTTTTTCAAGGTGACCTCTATAAGCCTGATAACTCCACCTCCGCTTCCTGTGTCAACTGGCGTTCCATCACAACCAACAACTGCAAGCTTTTCAATATTCGCTTGTTTCTGCTCAAAAAATTCACATATACGTGAAGTGTCATTCTCATTAACTATTCCATAACACTCCAGAGCTGCAGTTGCTAGAGCAGCTGCTGCTCGATCAAAGACTCCGAATCCATCTGCTACCCTGGCCACAGATTTTAGATCGTGTCGCTGCTGCAAATGAGGCTCTTCTGATAATGTTAATCGTCTCGGGAGTTTGAAATCATCCTCGTCAGTATTCGTAACAGTACTTACAATCTTGTCTCGTTCAGTATTGTTTTCCTGTTCACTGTGATTTTTATCACTGGCTTTTGATGTTTGCAACGCCGCTTGAGCCTTCGCAAAGTGAGCTACACGAATGAAGTATTTTCTTTCATTTCTTTGATCTAGTAAAAATACGTGTTCATTAGAAGAAACTCTTTTCGATCTATCGCACTTACAATTCTTGAAGTCGGGACAGTGACACGTGCAGTATCAAAAAGGCGTTGAGAATCCTTTTCAAACTGCTGAAATCTCTGATTGTAGATTACATGATTTTCCTTGTCTTTTCTCTTCTAATGGGATTTTAAGAGAGATCTATATTCATTTTTATAACTGGTGATAAGCTTTGTCACAAATTTTTGACATGAAGATGGAATGGCTGTCTTGTTACAAATATGTGGTATGAGTTTTTGAATTATTGAAATATCTTGAAATATTTTATATAATTCAAAAACGTTGGCATTAAAAAACCTAGTGTTATTAATTATAGAGGAGAAGAAATGTTATCCTGAGGAGGCTTTATGTCATGGAGCGAAAGCTTGATAGCTTAAATAAATGTAAGATCAGTAAATAAAAAAAAAAAAACACCGTTTTGAATAACTTTACCCTGATCAACAACACAAACATCATTCTGGAAAAATAACAGTGGAATCTTAGAAGAGGAAAAATTCAAGAAAACCTACAACATTAGCTCTAGCGACAAGTTAGTTAGTTAGTTTGTAATGTAGGCGGGGAGGGCTCCGTGAGGTCTCAACCCCTGGCGCTCAAGCTAAGAAGCCTATTGTGCCACACCCGTGTTTATTCTCAAGGCAGTACTCCGAACCCGGCCATCCTTCACCGAGTGTTTTTGGATCTCGGTGGTTTCCGTTGTTATCAACGTTCTGAGATTGTACCTCTCAGGTGCCAGGCATACCTATCGCACAGTAAACGACGTCCTCCTTTGTTGATCAGGCAAAGTGATCCTCGCCCACTCTGCCATTCGGCAGCCTCCCTAGCAGGCTAGGGTGTACGGAGCGATCCCTCTGAGGTCATCAGTTAGATGCACAGATTCGAAGCAATGTCCTGGTATGTTATGTCAGTGTAAGTGTGTGTGTTCATTACTCGAAATTGGCCAGCGACCATCGAGCGTGGTGCCTCCTATAGAAGCTCCCAAGCGCAAGATGAACGCTGACTCATTTTCGAGTCTTCACAGAATCGGCTTCGACCCCCAAGGCTATTCCCCTCGACATGGGGCCCCACCTTGGTACGATACCAGCTTTTTCTGAGGGGACCTACAGTTTAAGGTGGGTTGCGAACCACCGAAGCCCCGGTAGAAGTACATAGAAAAATTTCGATTGGTACCCGGCTCAGGGATCGAACCCCGGACCTCCTGCATGGAAGTCCGACGCGCTATCCTCTGAGCCACCGAGGCCTTGCTAGCTCTAGCGACAAGGTTCACATTCAATTTAAATTGGGAGTTGATGATTGGGAGATTTTCACAAAACGCCTGGAGTTTTATTTCGATGCTTTGGACATCGCGAACGACAAGAAACCATCCGTACCCTCAACGAAAGTGGAAATTCATACATACAACTTAGCATGGAATTTAGTAACCCTCAAAAAGTTAAAAGACTTGAGAAATAGCAAAAAAGAGCTGAATTTGTGACAATTATTCAGAAAGCAGGAATTCGAATTGCTGCATATGTTACGGAATCAAACCTGGCTGCTCGTCATTGCCGGTTTTCGAACGATCAAGAACGCCTCAGGGATCAATTCATCGCTGGAGATTACGAAACTACAAACGCTATCAGTGAAACATCGAAAAATTGATCAAACATAAATAAATTTGGACGTACTCAGCCCAAGACTTGTCGAAATTTTGCTCAGGAGAAGGAAGGTCAAGCATCTAAACTCAAGTGTTATATATGTGGCAAACCAGCACATTAAAAACCGGTTTGTTTTTACAAAGGCTGCAAATGCAGAAATCGGTAGAACGATTCACAGAGACGTGGGAGACAAGTGATGAGAAAGAGTCAGAGAAGCAAGAAGATTTGATCAACAGAGTCGTCGATAACGTGTACGAATTAAAAAATGTCAATAGGGTATGTAGTATGGAAGTAGATCCGCAGTTTTTAACTATTTTAATTAACAGAGTACCGCTTTAAATGGTAATAGACACGGGATCAGCTGTAACGGCGATTTCCGAAAAAGATAGAATTAAATTTTTTTCACAATTTAAAGTCGGGAAACCTAGAAATAAATTCATAGTGGTAGAGGGCTCCCTCGGTGCAGCCCTAGGGGTAATGCGGGATTCGGGAATAGAATTTAATGGCAGCAAAAGGTTAGAAGAATGTTATATAGTTAAAGCAGACTATTCAATTCTCGGTCGCCCGTAGTTGAGTAGTTTTAAATTGTTTCCCATTCCTCTATCTACAATATAAATAATGGACACAGTCCATTCTATGAAAGAAAATTTAGAAAATAAATATCCAGATTTATTTTCAGGGGGGCTTAGCATATTTAAGGGAAAACAGTTTCTTTGAAACTTCAACTCAATTCTAAACCTGTGTTTAAAACAGCAAGACCATTACCGTTTGTTCTTATAGATAAGGTAGCTGTAGAGTTCATTTTACGTAAACTGGCAGGGGGAGTTGAATTCCCGAAAATCGATTCATCAAGCGCGTACCAACAAATCTTATTACACGAAGACAGCAAAAAGTTCAGGACAGTTTTCACACACCGGAGTTTTATTCAACAAACGCGATTATCATTTCGCATAGCCTCGGCCGTGATGGAATTTCAAAAAATAATGGATGATTTAACATAGGATATCCCGAAAGTAGATTTTTTCTTTGACGATGCATTCTCCACCGGCAAAACGGAGCAGGAACATTATGAGAGAGTAGATAAATTATTATGTACAAGTTTATGAGAAAGCGGATTGAAGATAAATAATAAAAAATGTATTTTAAACGTAGATAAATTGAATACTTTGGTCAAATTATCAATCACAATGGAATCCATCAAACCTCAGATAAAACAGAGGCAATCATAGAGGCTCCAGTACCAGAAAATGTTAAGCAACTGCAATCATTTTAGGGGATAGTAAAACATTTTAATATATTCATTAACCCGATTCGGTTATCGTGGGTCGTTTCAGACCGAAGGCATTTTTCTTTTGTCTCATTACTCAGAATCCGTGTATCCCAATAATAGTTATCCCAACCCTAACTTTAACGTCAGTGCAAACTCGTTTTGAGCGTTACTGTACGTTTTTGAATTTTCATGAAGTTTATGAGTATTGTCGAAAGATTCTTCTTTTTTTCAGTCATATATTGATTTTTCATCTCTTATAGCATGGCGCTGGGTACATCCACTGAATTCTCAAGAATTCTTCGTCCACGTGCGGAACGAGTCAACGAGTAATTGTAAGATGATGGAATTTAAGGCGTGAACATATTGTTTCTTTTTCATCATGGATATGTTTAATTTCCTGCAAAAATAAAATTTTTATACTTCGAAATATGTGGGCGTCTGCATGAAAAGTGTTCTCATGGCTGTTTCTAGTTTAGAAGATATTCGCTTTTTTCTAAGTTGAGGTCAAAATAATCATTTTTGAGTTTGAGTTGGGGATAATACTGGAACCTAAAGTGAGTTTGGGACTATACTCGTAATCAGACAGTAACCCGAAGTAGACATATCTCATGTTCAAAGACAAAATATAACATTAGTGCTAATGGCACTCGCCTAGTTTAGATGCGTTTTTCTCGAAAAACGGTTTTTTGAAGTTTCAACTTCAAAAATGCTCCAGTGACTCATTTTTCAACTTAGGAGGTTCATTTTGGGCCTAAATGCGGGGAATTTACCTGAATATTTGTCTTTATACGTAACTCCATTTCGACCATAAGGATCCTTTTCGTGCAGACCCGCACATATAACGAGGTATTTCTTGAAACTTCAAATTTCCTCTTTCGAAAAAAGCGCTAATGGACACCACACACTTCAGCATTTCTTTTGTTGTCATTAGGTTTGTGATTTTTCCTGTAAAAGACGCTCTTTGAGCTTTACAATGCTGTCTGAAAAATTAAAATATCTCAATTCGTTCGAAAGTTATGAATTTTTTAGTAAATGTCTGCATTTTTGGAAGTTGGTTGTGTTTATCACTAAAAATAAAATATTTTTGTAAATTTCATTGCAATCTTTATAATGTGCCCACGAAGGAGAAGTGTTCAAGTGAGTACAGGAATTTTACCAGATATTTCTATTGATAATTGAGCGTTTTAACATGCCTTGGGTCTAAAACGGCCCACGGTAACCTGAGAAGGTGCCAAAAAAAGCGATAACCTGATCGGGTTAAAAATAGAGAGTTGAAGTTAAAACCATTGTTTGCTTCACGTCAATTAAATCAGGCGAAAGTACATTATGTAAAAATTCATGAAGAAGTAGCGGCAATTATTTTCGGAGTAGAAAATTTTTACATTTACTTGTGTAATAAGAAATTCGTACTATAAACTGATCACAAGCCTTTAAATATGATTTTCGCTCCACAGAAAGGCATACTGTTAATTCAGGCAAACAGATTGCAGCTTTGGGCATTATTCTCATCAGCCTTCCAATTTGAAATCAGAGTAAATCAAAGCAAAAGATGATGCATCGCGGACATGTTATCGCGATCACCACTGAAAGAAGAAGCCGAAAAATCAAAATAAAGTAGAAAAATATCAACATGAATTTTCTGCAGCTGAGCGGGAAAAAATAGAATATAAAGAAATAGATCAAAGAAATATAATAGTCGAAGAAATAGATCAAAAATTGCCAAACTTTTATCAAGAACGTAGGGAAATCAGTTATTTTGGGATTGTGCGGATGGAAGAAATCGCTAGATCATTTTTCTGGTGGCCAATGTTGGACGCAGAAATTGAAAAAATTTCCAAAAGTTGTCAACATTGTCTAGAATCGAATAAAAATCACGCAAGATAACAGCTGCATCCATGAAGTTGGCCTGAAAACCCACGGCTTCAAATTCATATGGATTTTTTTGGGACAAAGCACGGGATAAAATAAACCTTTCACCAGCAGGGCATCCAGGCACTTATGGCGTAGCAGAAAATGTCGTAGGAATCTCCAAAGATAAGACCTATGAAATAATTAGGAGTGGGCTATCATGAGACAATGCGATTATACAATTTTTGACGGAAAACCGGACCTGAAAGATTGCACATTTAGTGCTGGCGAAAAAATAATGGTCAGAGATCTTAGAAAAAACTACCCAAATTGGTCCCCAGCTGTGATAATAGAAAAAAACATCACCAGTAACCTTTCTGGTTAAACTCAACGACAACATTGTAATCAAGCTCCACATAAATCAAATTCGTAAAGGCTCGATTGCAGGAGAACAAAAATCGCATCCGGAATCAGCCACTATAACGCGTAGGTACCGTTGTACAGGGTCAGTCGCTTTCAAGCTATAATGGAATAAAGACGCTTTACCCAAATTAGATTTTAAACTGCTAGTTATGATAAAACAGGTTGTCTGATACAAAGTACCTCTGAGGAGTATACACTGATAATTTTAATTGACTTGAAATCGACTTTGTTAAACTAATTAGAGTAAAGCCCCTCTACATAAGCGAAAGGTAACATTGGCAAATTTCTACTCTGTACATAGCTCCATGACTGGACCACATTATATTAGAAAACATGCAATACCCGATATTTCTGAACTGAACTACTTACTATCAAAAGTTGGAAAGAAATAAAATGATCAGGTTTTGCAAACAAAAAAATTAAGAATCAAATTGAGTTGTTTTTTATAGTAAAAAGCATTTATAGGAGTGATTTTAAGAGGATACGTTGACCATTTTTAAGGAGATAACTAAACATCTGAAAGGAAGTGGGTTGATTTCCGGGATGCATCTTGATTAAACTTCTTCATCGACCATGTAGCCAACTGTACCAGAAGTATACCCCGGTATCCCAGAATGGAAGTAAAACACCTTTAGTGATTGAGTTTGCATTGTAGGTGATCATGGGACGTGTCGTCACAATTACAACATCCCTCGCGAAAAGGTTTATTTACAGACGTCTGGTTTGAATAATAGTGGTTCCTCGAACTCCGAATTCGTGAGCGAGAAAGGATTTGTTTCAGTTCCTCGACTCAGTCCGGGTATCAGCTTCTCTTGATAGGTTGGTGGTATAAAGATTTCTTGATTTCTTTGTATTCGGATTCCTTGGCGGGTAAGAGGGGTACGCATTTCTTAACGGAAAGGTCGGGTATGGGTTTCGTAAATGCTAGTTAGGGTATGAGTTTCCTGACGACCAGGAGGGGTACGGGCAACGAGACTGACGAAGGTTCCTTTGAGGATAGGAGAATTTCTACAATGACTTCGAGTCTATACTGGGAATCTGTATTATCTCCAGAGATGGTAACTATCAATCATTTGAGAAATCCTTTCACACACCGTGAAATTGGAATTCTATAATATCGATCAAAGATATCTCTTCTAATGCAAAAATTATTAACGTCCTTTCAGACCAGATGGAGCTAAATTAAATATTTTTCAAATTTAACTTTTATTCGAAAAAAAGAATAAATTTTTTTTAAGAAGAAACTTTTTTTCAAATAAACATTTAATTTGAAAAATATTGAATTTAGCTCTATCTGGTCTGAAGGGACGTTAACACTTTCTTTATTAGAGGAGATATCTTTGATATATATTATAAAATTCCAATTTCACGGTGTGTGTAAGGATTTCTCTAATGATTGATAGATACCATCTCTGAAAATAATACAGATTCCTAGTAAAAACATGTATCTAACATAACACCTTGCAAATAAAGCGTATTCGAAAAAAAGAACTCTTCTTCCAATCTCTCCCGTAGCTTAGTGGTTAGAGCACCTGACCGGCAATCAGTTGACCTGGCGTTCGAATCCCAGCGAAGCGAAAAGAGTACATCTTTTTTTCGAATAAAAATTTAATTTAAAAAAGACTTCGAGTCTCTTTGGGGCGTCTCGACAAGTGGGCAAAGGTCTGATGACGAGTCTTACTTCTCTTGGGCTCCCATTTTGGAGGTATACGGTCTCTCTTGAGTTCGGGCGTGTTTCCCCGGTTCCCAACTACCCGTGTCGATACCGTCTTCCTCGGAGGTGAAGTGAAGGATTTCTACGCTCAGTCTTAGTCCCAGTTTCTCCCGTGGTATTGCTCCCGCTCATCTTTGATCTTCCCTTTCGGCCTTCGCTCATTAATCCTAAGGTGATTTTTCTAAGAAGTACACTTTTTAAATTCAAAATGCGGTTCGAGAATTTCATTAGAACAATTCATAAATTACGATTCATCCATTTTATATTTATCACTCAGAACTCGATGTAAAATATTAGGTAAATTTGGAACGGTTTGTCCTTATATTAGAGTCATTAGTCATGAGAGTCATTAGAGTTCATCTTGTTGGAAAAATTAGTTAACTGGCTACTTGCAAAATACGTCAAAAATAATGTTGAGTTCATTATTTTCCTGACTCTGCTACTTCATAGTTTATACTTGTGAAAAATTCTAATTTTTTTCATAATAGCCCTCAACTTGACACTGTAACTGGTAGTGTATCAAGAATCCATATGCAGATGCAATAGGTTTCACTTTTTTTGTTAAAGTAAGCTCATAATTAAAAAATATAAGTTCTTACCTGCCGTAAAGCCAAAGTTCGTACCACCATAGAACATGTATATATTTACTGAAGCTCCTGTAGCTAATAATTCGTCCAACGCTTTTACAACATCTATTGTTGCTACATTCTGAAAAGGTTCTTCCCAGTGAGTCAACCAACCAGGATAAAATTCTGAATTCACTAGGGGTCCCTGTTAAAAAGTTAAAGTAGCTATAGAATCGAACACGCATGCCATTCGTCTGAGGTCATAGAGTAATTGCCATTGTTTTTTCGCAGAGTTGAACATTTTAAAAATTGCAACACCTGTCACCAACGTCTGCTGAAGGCGACTTCAAGCGCATCGATAATCGCTAAAGTAGCATATGCTACTTTCTATTTTAGTCCAAAAATTCAAGAAGGGTCAGGTCATAAAAACAATGATAGGGGAAATCAGCATAAATGGATAATTCGCGAAATTTCACTGACAGCAAAGTTATAATAGCATTAGATTCTTTTTGTATATCCTAATTAAAATTTTTTGAATTTGCAAAGCTTGCTTAAAGTTTATTTGATTAAAGCGAATCTTACATTTGAATATAACAAATTTAGTTCTTAAAAAGTATTTATTCACTTGAAACGTAGTTTTTGTTCAATTCAAATAATATTTGGATAAAAATAAAAATATTCACTTCAAATAAAATTTTCTCCAAAAAAAAAATTGAAACATATTTCATTAATTAAATTAATCAAATATTTCTCTCAGTCAATGTAAAATATAGACCAAGTTTCAATCCTACTATGGTTGATAATTTTGAGGCTGATGGAGTGGGTTGCACAAAAATATTCGCTCAAATCTCCGCTACGTTTTTAAAAGAAAAGATGAAGATATTAAAAATGCATTCAGCAAAGTTTCCTGAAACTCGTATAAGGTTTGTAAGGAAGCACTGTGAAACGCCGATCTAAAAGGTACGCCAAATTTAGCGTAAATTTAAGATGAAAAATTTTGAGACGCGATAAAAAATATTTAATGAAGGCATATCAAAGTTTTCATTTCTTAAGGTAAGATTGAAGCAATTTCATACCAGTGGTTTCCTGTGAGATGGATTTTCCCGAAATGATATATGTGCTAAAATCCAAAAACGAAAAAATTGAACAATTCTGGAAATAAATGGACGTAGAAGAGTACACATGAACTACGCTGGTGTTGATTGATATTGCTGCTGATATCATGCGTTGAACGCGAATTTTCATTCCAAGTCAAGCAGTGATTTGTCGTATGGTGAAGAGTCTATTTGTAACGTCAGTCCAACTAAAACTTCTGTTACTGGGGAGAGGGGAGGGGCGAGAACAGAGAAAGAAAACCAAGAGTCTCAATAGGTTGGTGATTCATGCTGAAATGGTCACCAATCTTCAGCAGCGTTGTATTAGATAGGACTTCATATGTTCCCATCTGCCGATTGCCGGCCTACCTCTAAACAAGGAGCCAATCACTCTTTTTTTTAACTATACGCGGTTATAAATCTCATATGAAATCGTTAGTGTATAGACACAGTGTAAAAGAAAAATGATAAAACTTTAGAATTTCATATTTGGGTTCTCTCCCATTTTGAGACGCGCGTCCTGCTCCTTAAAACACTGACGCGAGACTAATTTTTTTTTTTAAAAAGGACAAAGGCAAAGCCATGCGCTTAGAGTTCGTTTTTAAATTTCGTCGAATTTCGAATTTAAGCGTTCGAAAATATCGAGTGATTTGAAAATTTTTTGATATTCTCTCGATCATGTAAAAATCTCTGAAATACAGTGTTGTTTTCGATTTATTATGGAGTAAATTCTTTGAAAAAGCGTTTGGAAATTATCATGAAATTGATTGAAACTCATCAAAATTATTCCCTGGAATCTCTAAAAAAAATTGGTATAAAAGAAAAACTTATCCT
>CAKNXH010002104.1:29046-91795 GCA_932178445.1 Andricus quercusramuli | reverse complement strand
ACTGATAAAAAAGTCCCTGATTCATGATGGTGAGTTGTTGAGCACCAAATAAGTATAATTTATTCAAAAAACGAGTCATAGGTTTGCCTTCTAGCAAAGGCTACATGAAGTTTACGAAATTAAAATAAAGAAAACGAGTAAAAAGTACGGACTCGAACTTCGTAACGTACGACACTGATCCTGACCACCTCAATTCGTCCGGTGAGGAGAAAGGAAACGGGATGGACAAGGAAAGGTTGATACCTTTGCAAGATACACAACTTTACAATGGGTCTATCGAGAATCCCATTAGCAGTCCGCAGAGTAACAGATCTGACATAAATATCAGCGTCCGGACGTGTAGCAGTGACGCGGCCTAGAGCCCAGTTTGTGAGAGGGAGATTTTCGTGCAAGATGAGCACGAGATCATCGAACTTGATTCGAGGTACAGGCCTCTGCCACTTTGGATGAGTTTGAAGTTCTTGTAGATATTCAGAGGACTATCTGGTCCAAAAATCTTCATACATATGTCGGGTAAGCTGCCAGCGTTGTAGTCTATTGTGTTTAAGATGTATGAGAGATGGCTCTGGAACTGTCAAGAGCGGAGAACCAATCAAGAAATAACTTGGTGTCAATGACACCAGTTTCCTCGGATCATCACTCTGAGTCTGTAGGGGACGTGAGTTCAGGCAAGCTTCCACCTATGTGAAGAAAGTTGTCATTTTCTCAAAAGTCAGAGTAGTATCTACCATTATTCGATGAAGATGATGTTTCACAGAGAGGTCAGCAGCTTGCCAAAGTCCTCCGAAGTGTGGGGTGGCTGAAGGGTTGAAACGCCACGTAGTTCCGTTGTCAGCAAGATAACGGCTGATGGTCGCTGAGACAGCAGGGGCTTCATCAAAAAGTGTACGGTGCTGTTCATCTGCTCCCACAAAATCAGTACCGCATTCGCTGTAGAGAAAGGTGCTTATCACACGTCGAGCAGCAAATCTTTTGTAAGTCGCTATAAAACCATCAGCGTTATAATCCGAGAACGCCTCCAAGTGGACTGCTCTCGTAGCGAAACTGACAAAAACCACAATTTAGCCATTGTACGATTTGTGTCCTCGACCTTTTGTAGTTCGCATCCAAATGGCACCAGCGTGATCTAGACCGCTTATAGCGAAGGGTCAAGACGGTCGAGTAACTCTATGAGTAGTCAGTTGACCCACAAGATGAGTGCAGGTGGTTGCATGACAACGTAAGCTGCGATCCACCATGTAACATCGCTTGCTGCGCATTTCGAACAACGAGTGTTGTGATGATAGAATGCTTGTGCAGAATATAAGGACATCGCATGTCGAAGTCCGAAACTGCATCTTTCAAACGAACTCCCGGTCGCAATAAGCCATCAGAGTCCAGAAACGGCAGCAAACGAAGCAAAGGACTTTCTGTAGTAACAGGTACTTGTTTGCGCAGCAACATAAGCTCTTCGAAGAAGTGTCGGCGTTATTCATACCCAATCAGACGGCATCGAGCACGTTTCAAAACGTTCGGGTTAAGCTTGAATGAAGAAAAGTCAATAGATTTCTTTTGCAACCGGTGGATGAATCATAGACAGGGATCAGTAATGCGAAGTAGTTTCGGAAAAGTCGAGCATCGACCCAGCAGGGACCACCGTGGATCAAGTTCAACCGTTGCAGCATGGATAACGGTCCTTTCCTCTCTGTTGATGTTTGAATCTATCGAGCTCGTAGAAGATGGCCAAAAAGTGGGTGGTTGTGATAATCAAGGTTTGTCCAGCCCACCAGAGAGGATGGCTCTCAAAAAGTAAAAAAGAAATTCCTCGAGACGCACAATCAGCTAGATTGTAAGTCGCTGGAACATGATGCCAGATAGCGTCAGGTAAGACAGTCCGTGTTTCCAAGACCAGATTCGAAATACATGTCATCCGTCGTAAAAGATAGCCTTGGATCCAATCGAGAGTATTTGCCGAGTCAAACCATAGATGAATGGGCACCGTAGTGGACAGATTCAAACCTAGCGAACATGAACTACCAGACGAACAAGCAGAACAGCTGCACAAAGTTCTAAACGAAGCAAAGATGTCTCCTTAAGGCAAGCAACCTGAGTCTTGGCTATAACGAGCGAGACTCGTATCTCATCTGAAGGAATTAGGATCCTCAGATAGACAACCACACCGATAGCCTTCTCGGACGCATCTCCAAAACCGTGAAGTTCGCAGCCTGAGGGATGCTGAGCGATGACAGTTCAGGAACCTCTTTCCTGTACTTTCCCCATGCAGCAATGTGATCAGTAGGCAAAGGCTCATTCCAATCTGTTTTAAGTTTTCACAAACTCTGCATAAAAATGTTGGCTTTAACTGAGACTGGTGCAAGCCATCCAAGTGGATCAAAGAGACAAGCTATCTCGGAGAAAATGCTCCTTTTTTTGGTATCGGAGATATTTTCTTTGTAATTTTCCGGGACTCCTTATACAACATCCTCGCAGTTCGACAACCATTTCTTCAAGATGAAACCACCAGCCTTGAGAAGCAGATTCACTTGACGGCGTTTCTTTATGGATATATCGATGTCGTAGGCTTTGGAGAGGACATCTTATACATAAATTTTGTTTTTCAGAATATCCGTAGCCAAAGGAGATTTGATTCTTTCGTCCTCTGTCAGAAGATGTAAAGCATGGACCGCCCATTCAGGGATCAGATACGATCAGATAGGATCTCCAACGAAGTATGACGTCTGGAAATTCTGTTTGAAGTTTGGGCACCCTAGTGCAATAGCTCATTCGGAGAAATAAACACCCAGAGCTTCAGCACCTTTCGCTACGGACATTGCGAAATCAAGCTGCCTACCTCTCGCGCTGTATATGCACGCAGAGCTGTTTCCCAATCGATGCATAAACAAGCCGCATACGAAGACGAGAAAGCGAAATTAGAAACAATTGCGGAAACATGGCATCCCCTGAGAGAATGTAGCGATTACAGGACTAGGAGGATATCTGTCGTGAAGCTATTTCGCACCTGTCTGACCTGTGGATCATCAACTGTTTAGTTTATGGTGCTATAAAAGCTTTGGCTAATTCAAACTGAAGGTTTAAACCAAACAGGGATCAGAAGACGCTTGCATCAACTGAACTGAATTGGCTACATAACATTTGGTAGGTCGTTTACGAAAAGGTTCTGAAGTTCACCAATAAACTGAAGATCTGCCATCACACACTAAACAAGTGACTGAACAAGAGGGACTAGTAGGTCATCGAGAATGACTATTTCTCGCTGACATACCGCGCCTCTGCAGCGATCTCCCTCTTTCTATCAAAAATCCGCCCAAGCCCGGCGAGGTCGATACTTATTGGACAGAGGTTTACCAGGTGAAACTACTATTAGAGATAAAGACTGATAATACCGCTGCAGGACCAGGAGGCATCAATAACTACTGGTGAAGGAAGTTTACTTCTACTCACAAACATCTGGCTCACATCTTCACCTCATATTTCCAGTCGGAGAGGCCCATTCCGCAATGGCTGGTGATACGGCGCACTGTACTCCTACTGAAGAAAGGCGCTTGTCCAACTCAAGGGACTGCAGGACAATAACTTGTCTAAATACGCTGTATAAGACCTTTACAGCTATCCTAAACGATATGCTTCTTTGGAGAATTAGACCTGTATTGACCAAGATGTATGCACAGCATGGTTAAAAGAAGTAGCACGTTGCCGATAGAACCTGCCAAGTGACAAGTGCGCCTGCAAACACGCAGTATTCCATCAGCGTTTCCTATGATGGCATGTATGGCCTTGGCATAGTGAGATGCATAGAGAGATTTGTGCCCCTTTGAAAATCTATATTTACTATCTGATCCGTGAATAATCGTGTTACAACAAACAGCGCCACGTTTCAGAGGAGCGACATCGTCTCAGGACAACACCATGAGACCTCTCCTCTTTTGCATCATACTTCTGCTACTATATCTTGCTCTACGCGATTCTCCTGGGTACCTTTGCGGCGACACTAATCATCGCGAGCTTTAGGTCAGTTATGTATTTTATATTAATGATCCGAAGATTTATGCTTCTATTGGAAAGCAGCTTGAGAGTTCTTTATGTGTCACTGAGTGGTATACATGTGAGATTGGTACAGACTTTGGATTTGACAAGTCTATGGGTTTAAATAAGATTATTCGATAATTTTGTTCTGACATTAAAAAGACGTAAACATTCATTTCTTATATTGTTCAGACAATGTAAAAAATGAAAGTCCACGTTTTCTTAATGCCAGCACCAAATAGTGGAATAGTTTTCCATGCATCAATCGAAGTGTGCCAAAATTCGTCTGATGCGAGGACAAATTACTAGCGTTTTCGAGAACCCCGAGCTCGTGAGCCTTGATGCTGGAGAGACCTACCTTTACCTAAGCGTGATCGAGAGCCGCATTCAGGATATAACATTAGTGAAGGAGACTCTCCAAGAAAGATACAAGTGTATCCTTCCACAAAATTGGTCTTACAATCTGTCGGCATTGAACAAGATATCTGCGAATGGCATGCTAGCCATACCAGTTTTACTCACTTTACTCATTTGGGGTCCTTCTATAAGCAAAACATGAGCTTGCGACCTTCGACATCGCGACGCGTAAGATCATCTATATGCAGAAGAGCTTGCATATCATTTCATCCGTTTCGAGATTGCACATCCCACTCGAATCTTATCATCTGAAGTGAGCAACGTGCATTACTGCATCTAGGTGCTTCGCTGATAAAAACCCAAGTAAAGAAAGCAGAGGTAGAAAACTTCCTTCAAGAATTCGTCCACAAGAAAATGAATGAACCCTTTCTTAGAGATGTAAAAGATCAGTCTTTGTCGAATGAGCGACCGTTTGCTTTCAGACTATCCAGACATAACTTAGACACAGAAGGTTTTATTTTCGCGTGCCAGGATATCACTTACACCTTAGTATACTGTAGCCGCATTCTGTGTAATGAAGTTCCTGGCGATAGGTGCAGAGCGTGTCATGCACAACACTGAGTACCTAGAATACATACAATCTAGATTGTCGCTTAAAGGACTTCGAGAAACGAACTCTATTCATGATCGAATTTCGGGCTTCGGCCGATTACAACATCACAGCGGAAGAGAGTAAAATGGAGGAAAGGTATCGAGACCTTTCAAGGGAGCTGTGGCGACTGTGCCCAGAATATTCGGTTGAAATAATTGTCGATCCTTGTCTTTATGACACACGAGGCTTTAGCTGGCCGGTCGTTATGATTTTGTCGTACCCTGTGAAAGCTTATGTCACGTTCGTGAGACGTGACCATTGATGTAAAAAATTGCACCACATGATTGACTGGATCTATTAGAAAACAATATTATGTAATTTTATAGCGACGCTTCTTCAGACGGGATAATGAATACTGAATCTTTTGAACCCGCTTAGCACCCTACAAATTTTATGTCATGGCACGATTGGTAGCGCAACTCATATCTAATCACGAGACTGGCAACATTAGCTAAGAGACGAATCTCGACTCGCAAGCCTTTTGGGGCTGTCGGGAGAGTGTGTCGGCGATGACGTTGTCGGCTTCGCGGCGATACATGATGATAAAGTCCCATTGGCTTAGTTCCATGGCCCATCGGGCCAATCGTCTAGATGGATTATCAATTTTGTGAAGCCATTTTAACGATAAGTGGTCGGTGAGGACTGTAGAGTGGTATCCTTCCAGGTAGTCCCTCATCTTCCAGATGCCCCATTTGACGACCAGGCATTCAAGTTCGGTGGCGGAATAGTTGCTTTCCGTCCTATTTACGGCACGGCTGGCGTAGTTAATTATTCTTTCGGTATCTTGGTCGGCCTGTGTCAGTACGGCGCCGAGTCCCTCTCGGCTTGCGTCGGTTTGTAGGACAAATTCTTTCATCCAGTCCGGACATGCGAGGATTGGGGCGGATGCTCGTTTGTCCATTCCCATCGCGCTTTTTTCTTAAGCAGTAGGTGGAGGGGTGCTGCGACTCGTGCTACGTCCTTTATGAAGCGGCGGTACCATGAGATGAGCCCTAAAAATCTGCGGGCTTCTTTTATGTTCCTGGGTGGCGTTAGGTTTGAAATTGCGGCGACTTTCTCTGGATCCGTGTGGAGTCCTTTTTCATCGATCACGTGGCCAAGGTACTTTAGTTTTTGGCGGAAAAAGTGACATTTGTCCGGATTCGGCCTCAGTTTGGCCTCGAAAAGCCTGTCGGAGACTCTCTGCATCATTTCTATATGATCTTCGAACGTTTGTGTGCACACTACGATGTCATCTAAGTAGGCGAAGGCGTATGGGGCCATGTCCGGGGTTATGACGCGATCGAAAAGTCTTTGGAACGTGGACGGAGCAGCGTGGTGTCCGAAAGGCATTACGTTGAATTCGAAGAGGCCTCAGCCAGGCACTGTGGAAGCGGTGAGTGGTTTGCTGTCCTCGGTTAGCGGGACGTACCAGTAGCCGTTTTTGAGATCAATCGTGGATAGGTATTTGGCTCCTCGAAGCTTGTCTAAGATGGCGTTGACTTGCGGGATTGGATATGCGTCCTTTTCTGAGACTTCATTAAGTCTCCTGAAGTCAATCAAAAATCTCAGTCGATCATCCTTACGGCACGTGATGAGTATCGGTGAGCTCCACGGGCTACTGGAAGGGCGGATCACTCCCTCGTTGAGCATTTAATTCACCTCTTTGTCGATGATCTGCTGGATGGCTGGGTTCCTTGGCCGATACCTTTGCTTCAGTGGAGTGGCGTTCTCGAGCCGTATCCTATGTTCGGCCAATGGTGTGGCGCCTTTGACCGATGCCAGATGATGGAGCTGCTTCTTCAAGATTTCTCCGCCACCCGGGGACGCGCCACGTATGGGTTACAGACAGTAGCAGTAGATAGCAGTGAAGGTGCTGTACTGAAGAGTAGCAGGGATAAAGAAGAAAGATGAGGATTTCTGGAGGTATATACAGGAATTAGAGTTGTAGATAAGGAGGGAGAGCGGCGGAAGGCATGATGGGGATGAAGTATCGATGGGGGAGAGGGCGATCTGGACAAGGGAGGCGATAAAGAAGTATCAGGAGCGGTTAGGGAATGTATGCTTTAAAGGGGAGTCGGTGGAAGTGATATGGGGGGATTTGAAAGGGAAAGTTGAAGGGTGTTTGCGAAAGAAGGTATTTATGAAGAAGAAAAAAGGGATGGTGAAGCCGTGGTGGGATAGGGAATGTAAAAAGATGAAAAGGAAGGTAAAGAGGAAGTACAAGAAGTGGAAAAAGGGAACTGTGAAAAGGGAGGAGTATGTAGAAATGAGAAAAGGGTTTGGATTGATGTGTAAGAAGAAAGAACAGGAAAGGGAGAAAGATCTTGAAGAGGATTCGGAATGTGTTAAGACAGATGAGAAAGTGTGGAAGATGATAAATAGGTTTAGGTAGCGTAGAATGGGCATAAGCGAGAAGATAGGTAGTCATGAGTGGAGGTAGTTTTTTAAGGAAACGTTTCAGGGCTCAGATTCACGGAAAAGAGATACTGGGTGTAGAAAAACGAAGGTTAGAGAGGGAGGAGTCGAATGACGAGGAGAACGAGAAACATATAAGGAAGTTAAGAAAGTCAAAGGCAGCAGGGCAGGACGTAGTAAAAAATTAAGCGTAGCTGTTTAGTACACAAGAGGCTAGGAAGAGGCTGAAAGAGGTAGTGAACAAAGTATGCAAGGGGAAGGGATTCCCAGGAGGGTGGAGAGAGGGGTTAATAGTGCCACTGTATAAGAAAGGAGATGAGGAAAGGCACAACAAATTATAGAAGGATTACGCTTATGAATACGGCGTACAAAGTATACAAGATGATGTTGGCAGAGAGGCTGTGGAAAGATGTCGCGGGGAAAGGAATATTCCCGGAGACACAGGCGGGTTTCAGGGCGGGTAAAAGCACTATCGATAATACATACGTTCTGCAGCACGTGATGGATAGAGAGTCAACGAAGGAGGGGGTGAAAGTGTACGCGTTTTTCGTGGACCTCAAAGGCGCGTTTTCTTCGGTGGATAGGGAGAGATTGTGGGAGGCAATGGAGGGAGGGGAGTGGAGGGAGGCTTGATCGAGAGGGTCAGTGAGATATATGAAGAGACGAAAGATAAGATGAGAGGAGGGGAGGGCATTTCGGAGGATTTACGGATTGATAGGGGTTTACGGCAAGGGTGTCCGTTTAGCCCAACCCTTTTTGCGATTTCTGGACAAGAACAGGTTAGAGCTGAATGCCGAAAAGATCAACGTCATGATGTTCATGAAAGGAGGTGGAAGAGACAAGGGAGGGGAATGGAAGTGGTAGGGAAAGACGGTGCAGGAGGTGAAAGAGTTTGTGTACCTGGGCTTCTTGTTCCCGAGAAATGGCAGAGTGGATGGTCACATAAAAGAGAGAGTGAGGAGGGCAAATGTGGTCATGAGGCAGGTATGAAGGTTGGGAAAAGAGTTATTTGCGAATGATTTTGGAAGAAGAATGATATTGTTTGACTCGCTAGTGATGAGTGTGCTATTTTATGAAGTGGAGGTGTGGCGTTACAAGGAAAATGAGGAGTTGTAAGTTTGAGGGAAAATTTTTGGAAGAGTTTGGAAGTAAGCTGGTTAGGAAGTGATGGTGGGAGAAGGAGAGCAGAGGAGTAGAGGGGAAGATTAAGGTTGAAACAAAAAGGTATTTTAAAAGGAATGGGCTGCAGAGGGATGAAGTGAGAAGGATGCATGAGAAGGAAAGAAAGGTGTATGAGGTGGTGAAGAAGAACGACATGGAAAGATAGAGGACAGAAGGGGAGGAGAGAATAAGAGGGTCAAGGTTCAATGTGAATTATGGGTGTATTATGCCAAGGGAGAGAGCACAGTATTTGCGTAAGAAAGCAGAGAAAGAAGGTCAGGAGCTTATAGCGAGAATGAGGTATGTGTAAGGGTGGTTAAGGAGTAGTGGAAGGGGTGTTGATCGAAGTGATGCCTTACTACTTCCGTGTATAGCCTCTGTTTCACCGGGGTCTTGAAATGGAAGGGCATTGTGAAATGGGTTTTGACCGGAGTGCTACGTGACCTAAATGGACCAGCTTCACAAGACAATAACAATAATCAGAGGCATATCTAAGCTGTTGCAGGCATGAGAGTTGCGCTGGGCGCACTTGATGGGGGGGCGGGGGGCGAATGGACTCCCACCTGAGCTAATTTAGTTTCTTCAAATTGATTGATTAATAGACGATTCTTAAGATACAACTTTGCCAAATACAAATAACATCGAGAAATAGAAATAAAACTTCAAATAATAAAAATATGTAAAAGTACCATACATTTTTAACTGTCCACAGAGAAGGATAATAATTTTAAATTTGTTTCTATACTCGTTTGATTATCCTAAATATTGTGCCTGAAATATTTTATACTCTGGAGATGAACATAGTCCTATTACGTCCACGTCATTGTTCCTGGGTGAAGCTAAAGACAGAATAGTTAAAATATTCATAAATTTTTGAAACAAATGTCTCAATCCTTCAAATATATGACGAATCGTTCGCATAATCGGCTATAGAGCTGAAATGCTCTAGCGCAATCGACTAACTAGCTAACTAGACTAACTAGATCGATTCATTGAAAATTGGCGGAAATATGCATTTTACAATAAAGCATGAGGCGCCGCCAACGATAGCTCCGTGAATACTGAGCACCATCAGGCAGCGGGCTAGCCGTTTGGCTTTCCAGAACTCAATTTTCAATGATTTTTTAATGGTTATCTGCTTAAATGACACCCTCCACCTTCCCAAGAAATATAAAAATGACAAACTGTGATTTAGACAGTTACTTAATTAAATAAATTTATTATTATTATTATTTCTAACACAAATATATCCCATGAACTGAATAGAAACGGTCTCTATGACACGAATAATTTAATAAATAATGGTAGTTAAACCTTTAATACATGGACGTAATTTTTTTGGTATCATTTTTTGGCAAACACTGAAATACTTTTTATCTTAATCATTATTTCTGACACAAATATATCACATACACTCAAGTGAACCGATCCCTAGGACGAATATAATTTGATGAATAACAGTAGTTAATTTTTTCACTGCATACATGTAATATTTTCGAAATATTGTGTCTCGGCAGATGCTCCAATAATTGTAATTTAGGTAGAATTCACTTGTATCACAATCAAAACCTCTATGATAACCATTAAAAAATCATTGAAAATTGAGTTCTGGAAAGCCAAACGGCTAGCCCGCTGCATGATGGTGCTCAGTACTCACGGAGCTATCGTTGGCGGCGCCTCATGCTTTATTGTAAAATGGATATTTCCGCGTATTTTCAATGAATCGATCTAAAAATTTCCACTTATATTAAGGAACAAATCTATCACTGGAAGTTGTATCAACTCTGAAGTTCCATCGATACTTTTCGTCCGCGAATTTGAAAAAACGGAGTTACCGATCTGTCTCAATTTGCAATTAATGATCAATGAACAATAGGCGATTTTCAACTTTTTCTTTGTTTTGTAAGCATCGCTAGGGTATATTTCGTTCTTATGTCAAGCTTGAAACAGTTTCAATGATATTTGCCTAACTTAGGACGATTTATTTCTCAAAAACTAATTGAATTTGGGGCCACATTTTTTCAGTTTGTTAGGCTTATTATTAAAAATAATCATCCGATCGAAAAACCTGAAATAGAAAAGAGTTCCGTTCTGTCATTATCTACGAGCCTATAATTTTGAAAAATTAATTTTTTGACTTTTGACATTTCCGTTCACCCACATGTTTGGACAGTACTTTTACCCGATCTCAAGAGCTGAGCGAGTTTCTCGATCCAGACCCTCAATTGTATATCATAATTGCTTCACATATTCATGCATTAAATTTTAAACAAAAATTTTTAACAGGTAAGGGACATTATTTCTGTTCTCTGTTGAAGGTATTGAATTTAAGTGACTTTTCTTTTAATTCAGCTTTCATTAATAGTATACATTTTATATAACAAATAAAACCTGAACATAAATTTAAAAACATAATTACCCTTGGCTGGAATTTTCGCATAACTTGAAAATTTGCAGTTGCATTACTAGAAGTTCCAAAATCTACTGTCGCGAAGACGCCTGGAATAAATCCACATCGAAGCATGGATTCCTGAGGACCATCCGTGGTATATAAAACTGCATTCGATTCAATATATTGGTTGAAAATATGTTTGAGACTGCTCCTGTATTGAACATCACAGGCATTGAAACTTCCATATTCATTTTCCACCTTTAAAGATGAGAAGCACACTTTTCATATATTATTATTATTTATATTAATTTTTTTAAGTTTGAAATATTTCAACAATTTTCATATCAGTGCAAACATTATAATGAATTTTTTTTGTATATTTTTTTCACTATAAATAAGAATATCACAATCAAAATCTGAAAATAGGTCCTTGTGCAACACTTAAGCGGAATGTTCGATTTTTTAGGCATATATAGCATGTAAACAGTGGCCAATGTGGACGCGTGCGATAAAGTAACTTTCGTATACCTCTACGCTTGCGGAATTCGAACAAGACCTATGCCTTTTGATACAAAATTACTTTCCAGCACCATCTGAATTTAGTATAGTGACATAATCTCAGTGCTAGTTTAACGCGACATAAACTTTATTCAATCTAAGAGTTATTTATTCTCCGAGATTTCAAAATGGATTTAGTCAAATTTTCATATTATAGAAATATTATGTAAAAATTGTAAAACAAGTAGAATTATACAAAACTTGCAATACCTGCGGACTTATTGCACGCTTTAGATAAGTTAGTTTGAAGTGACATTTGTACAGAGCATAATCTAAACCTCTCAGAAAGCATCTGGAAAAGAACAACTAAAATGGTCAAAGATTTACCACGAAAAAAGTAGTTCGAAAAATGAGAAAAAACTGATAATTTTACTTCAACTTGAATCCTTAGAGTGGACTCACAGTTTTATCACTTCAAAATTACTTTCTCAAAAATGTTAAAAACATTTTAGCGAGCTGAAAAATGACTCTACAGCAAAACAAAAAATGGGCATATTCTGATTTTGCCTAGACTATCCAAATTTCTAGTCGCCCGTCAACATACAAACAGTCCCTTTTTCTGACCACTCTAATACGGGTACTACCTGACGCTAGGAGAAGTCTAGAGCGGAGCAAGAGGTGTGTCAGAGAAAACGAACAGTTTTCTCTGACCCATCTTAAACTTTACAAGATCCTCCAGTTACAGTCACCCATCCGCCCAAACCAGAGCAGGTCGAAATATTTCAGAGAGAAATCTACGAAGTCCAGCATCCACTGAAAGAAGATACATAGAACATAAGTAGCTTAAGAGAACATAAATAGCTTCAGAGAGCTGTAAAATGACCTCATAAGACCTGAGGAGCGATGCTCACTTATCACTACCGAGGAAGTGAAAAAAGTAATGCGAGGCATCAAGAAATATGCATCTGAATATGGTGACAATAATTAATAAGCAGTCGCGGACAATTGTCCAGGGATGGTCCTGAAGGAATAACCCCTAAGCGAATGTGTGAGAACCGTACCGAAAGCTGCATGGCACCTAGGTGAGGTGTCTTTAACGATGACTCTGAGATACCGGGCGATGTCTCAGAGTATCAGCCTTATCCTTGCACGCAGGGCTCTACAAGGATGAACGAACCTTTTCCCTAGCTGCTCGTGGAAACAACAATGAAACCAATTAACCACCAAAATGTTGTAGATGCGGTTCAAGACGATCGAATGCGGCGAAACGCCCACATTGAGTGAACGGATCAACTTAAGAATGACGTGCTAGACTGCTACAATGCCAGTATTATCCCTGTTCGCGGAGGCTTTATGGCGCGTATGCATACTATGTGGTTCCAGAAACACCCAGAGCTTCAAAACGTTTCGCAACAGTCTTTGCGAAATCAAGCCGACTACCTCCGGAAAAATGGATATGTACGCGGAGCGCTTCCTCAACCGCTGCTTGAACAAGCTGCAGACGAAGATGAAACGACATTAAGTCCAACCGCAGAAAGCAGGCACCTTCTGGAAGATGATCACAATTTCAGTACAAGGAGGAACATCAACATGCAAGTTCCTCTCAAGCCTCAAGATCTGGCTGAAATAGGTGCCTCCCTTCGTGGAGATATCTCGCAAGAGTCCGACCTCTGGACCATCAATTGCTCAGTTTATGGTGCTGCGAGTGCTTTGGCTGATTCAAATCGAAGGCTGAAATCGACGATGGATCAAAAGACAAGAAGACGCTTGCATCAACTGAACAAGAAAATTGGATAGGCAAGACAGAATGCGTCCCGTGTCCAATGTGTGATTGACTACATAACATCTGGTAGACCGTTCACAGAAAGGGTTCGAAAGTTCGCCCAAGAACTAAGGACCTTGAATCACACACTGAACAAGTCAAAGCTGCTGACAAACCAGCAGCATATTGTTGACAAAATATAGCTGTTATCTGACGCAAGGAGGAGGATACAGAAGAGGGAGAGATGGATCAGGGAGAATCAACAGTTTCTTGCTGACCCATCACGCCTCTTCAGTGATACCCCTGTTTTTGTAAAAAATCCACCCAAGCCCAAGGAGGTAGAGACTTTTTGGTGAGAGGTGTACAAGATCCCGAAAACACTAGAGTTGAAAGAAGATACTGACAATATCATCCGCTTCAAGGAGTTTTGCAACAGCCTCATAAAATCTGAGGAGGAGTGCCCATCAGTCACTGCCGAAGAGGTGAAAAAAGCACTCAGAGGCACGAAGAACTTTTCCGGAGCTGGACCAGATTGTATCAAGAACTTTTGGTGGAAGAAGTTTACTTCTATACACCAACATTTGGCCCGCATATTCACCTCATATTTAAAGTCGGAGACGCCCATTCCGCAGTGGCTGGTGTTAGGACGCAATATACTCCTACCGAAAAAAAGGCAACTTGTCCAAACCAGAGAATTACAGGCCAATAACTTGTTTGAACACACTGTATAAGATGTTCACAGCTGTCCTAAACAACAGGATTGTTCGACGAATTGAGCCTGTATGGCGAGAGATGTACGAACAAAGAGGCTCGAAAAAACGTGTAGCAGGCTATCGAGAGAACCTGCTGATTGACAGGTGTGTCTGTAAAGACGCTACAGTCTATCAGCGCGTCCTGTCGATGGCCCGGATTGACTAACGGAAAGCTTTCGATTCAACCTCTCATAGACTTATCATCTGTCTGTTGGAAAGCTTGAAGGTACATCCACACATAGCGAGATGCATAGAGAGATTGATGCCTCTTTGGTAAACTAGATTCACGATCTCATCCAGGAATCATCGTTGACGACGAACAAGGTCACCTTCCAGAGGGGCGTCTTTCAAAGGGATAGTATGAGCCCTTTGTCTTTTGTATCACACTTCTGCCTCTATCTCTCGCACTACGAAATTCTCCGACTAACATGTTTGCAGTCCCGGTTTTACTCTACTCGTTTGGGGTGGTTCAACGGACGAAGAACGAACTTAAGGCCCTTGCTGTCACCACACGTAAGATCATGCATATGCATAAAAGCTTGTATACCAATTCGTCAGTTCCACGATTATGTATTTCACACCGTCAAGGCGGACATGGACATCTGAATCTCCAGTGTCTTCATAACCGAATTGTTCTAAGTACAGCTTAAATCGTTGCGAATTTCAGAGATCCTCTCCTAAAGATTGTTAGGAACCACGAGATGATTGGCGAAGAAGCGTTCCTTTACAAAGCCGCGGAGCAAGCGGCCGAGACCCTTGGCCTGAATTTTAATATCAGAATTGCGGAAAGTACATTACACACAGTGATGTGTGCAGAGCGTGTTATGCACACGCCGAGTACCTAAGAATACTTTATTACCATCTTTGTCGCTCTGACAGTGTTGGTTGCGACCCTGCCCTGCCGAATGTTCCAAGGGATACAGAGTCAATTGTCCGAAACGAGAAGTGCCAAATTTTTTGGAACTACGATTTCCGGGCAGCAGCCTCCGTTGCGCACTCGAGGGCTAAAAAATTCGTCTCCAACACTTGGGGAAACAAACTATATTCGTGATCCAATTCTCGGCTCCGTTCGAATACAACATCACTGCAAAGCAGAACGAAAAAGAGGAGAGGCATCAAAACCTTGAAAGAGAGCTGCAACGACTGTACCCAAAATATTCGGTGCGAGTACTTGTCCTTCTGATATATGGGCATATCCACGTAAAGTGTCATTTTCTCTCGAAAAAAAAGTCAAAAACAAATCTTGAGGCACACATTCCAAACTTTTGGGGGGTAGCTTCGTAATTTCAAATGAGAACCCCAATTTTATATCACACATTCAGATTCCCTTTTATGAAATACGTAATTTTTATTCCAAAAATTTTTTCGATTCACGAAAAAAAACCAACTCCCTGCCTCCCCGGGAAGGGGGGGGGGGGGTTGTAAAGTCTTCTTGACAGATCTAAGTAGACAGTGTCTACCATGGCGGTACGAAGGAAAATTTCACATAAGGGGTAACACCACTGTAGACGGCAAAAAAACACGTTTTTTCACGAATTTTTTTTTGATGGAAGGAAAAGGAATTCCATTATAATCTTTTGGGAAGTTATCATACATATATTAAAGTAAAAAATTACAAATTTTTATGAAAAAAAATTTCAAAATGGCGGCACTGGAGACATTTTAGTGAGGCGTCTTTTTTTAAAGCGCTCCGCGGCACGCAGCACACAGGGTGCAAAATTCAATCTGTAACAAAATAATTTTTTTTGTGTTAATCTGCATAAGAATAGCTAGAGAATCACGTGGCCGATTTTAAAAACATTGATTTTTGTGGAATTTGCAAGCATTTGAAAAAAAACTCATTTTTCGACCCAAAAAACGGCACTTAATTGTTTATAAAAATTGTTTAAATTAATTTATCGAAAATCGGCAAGGTGTTTCTCTTTGGAATACTACTATGAAGATGTAGGGAAAAACCTGATTAAAAATATTGAAAACTGTTGGAGTTATGCTGCGTGCCGATTTCAAAGAAGGTGTTTTGAGAAAAACGCGTTTAAGGTCCGCATTTCACGTGCACCTAAGCTGTACTAATGTGAGTTGATGACGTGTACTAAAGCATTTCTAACTAAAAATATTTTTAACGGAAGCATGACGATATCTCTATTAGTGCCATAGAACTCTTACAAATTGATGTATACGAAAATAGGCAGTAGTAATAGTAGTAATAGTAGCAATAATAGTAGTAATAGACGCAGGTAGTTGTTGCTGAGCGGCCCGGCACGCTCGGTAAAAGGGCTCGAAATTTCAGTGAAATCGATTTCGAACACGTATAAAGCCTTTCGTCCTTTATTCTACAAGGTTGAAAGAATTTTTGAATTTCTACAGTGGTGTTACCTCTTAAGGCGGGAAATTTCACAAAGAAATCCTCATTCTCTAAATACTATTAAATATGCAAAATTATACAACATAATTTCATGAATAAATGAATATTATAAATGGATACATCATAAATCTCTGATATTACTCACATCAAATGTATTGGAAATTATATTAAGATGTATCACGAAAAATTTACTTTCAATAAAGTAAGCAAATGAAATGATGTTTAACGTTTCATTCAATTTTCGTATTGAAAGTAGGTTGAAAATTGTATCAAATATATTTTTTCATTATTAAAAAACTATTTTTAATTTAATACTTTCAAGAAAAATTAAAAATATTTTTTTGAGCTCTTCTCCAATTCAATTTGTTAGAAAAGGGTTAGCTTATTATAATAATGACAGATTTACTTGCCAAAAATTTGATATAAAATTGATTTTTATATTTCATTTCATCTAATATCATGTTAGTTTCTGAACAACTTTGGGCCTTTTGAATAGAAGAACCTTTCTGTCCAAAATTTGTTTTCAGACGAGTAATTCGATGGAAACAAGTAATATTTTTTCAAATATTTGACAATTTTGTGTAATATTTTAAAACATTATGAATTCTTGGAAAAAAGTTTCAGACAAAAATTATTCCTTTCAATAAAACGGAACTTTTTTGTGAAACAACATTTTTTTGTTGACCTGTAACTTTTGAAGAAAATCCATTTATACACAAATTTTGACTGATTTTCACGAAATACACGTTATTTTTTAGGCACATAATTTTCCTTGCGGTGACGTTTTTTGGCCACCGAAATACAGCAAAATCAGCAAAAACTTCGATCCTATCTTGATGCGCGCGATTTTCACAGCTGCTGGCGCTGGAGTGGACATTTTCGCTGAAATTTTGGAGTGGACATTTTAGCCTTAATTTGGGCATAAATTTTGCGCGCACTGCGATATCAACTTAATCCGTGGTAAACTTCTTCACTCCAACATACTGCTTAATTTCCGTTAGCATATAAGAGTGTGCTTCAAGTATTCTTTGAGTAAAGTACGATGATGGAGTGGACATTTTTTCGCCAAATTCAAAATTTTCGTTATTTGAATGAATGAATCTTCAGAATTTTAGAAGCACATCTTTTTCTTTCATATGGCGTCTACTGGCCCTCAAGATCGAATAAAAAGTCGGAAGATTTTTTGCCTGGGTAGTTGCGCGCACTTTCCACAACTACAGACCTTGGAGCGGACATTTGAATTGTAAAAGCCGTGATACGACTTTAAGGTTTTCTTGCTGAGTTATAAATCGAAGCACAATGTTAGATCCATGAAATTTCAGTAGCCTATACTCCACTAAACTAGCATGATTTTTCCCAGAATTTTCAAACATTGCGCGGAAAAGCTGCAAGCATGCAAAGCATTCAATTTGTAGCTGGTGACAATTATTACACAGGTACATATATTTTTGGGATTTTTTCCAACTATTATATGTTGCATCTTCTTAGGAGGGTTTCTGTCATGACTGTAAGCTTTCGCTTCTATTTCAGGAAGTCTGTCTGTAAATTTTTATGCAATCCAACTTGTATTTTTAGTGTTGCTTTGCGTGTAATATCACGGTGACAGAAAAATGGCACTTTTCGTGGAAACGTCCATATATGTTATAATTTATGAGGATAACTGCGAGATTTCACTAAGAGCGGGTGCCATTCTGAAAAGTTGCACCCGCCCCTGGTGAAATCGCGGTAATATTTCATTCGTAACCACGCTTTACGCCCGCGAGATAGATGGTTACAGTCTGCGATGGACTTAATATGACGATGCGGCAGAAGTCTGTGCCGGAAGCTTAATGGCACCTGGATGAGGCGTCTTGAAAGGTGACTCTCGGATATCGGGCAACCTCTCAGAGTATGCAGCCTTATCCTTGCCTGCGGGCATTGAAAGGATGGACGTACACTTTCCCCAGCTGCTCATGGGAACAACGACACTACCAAACTACCGAAAAGTTGTAGATGCGGATTAAAACGATCGAACGCGCGGATCACCTGATCACCTGACAATGGGTCGGCAAACAGTGCCAGTCACCCTAGAATTCGGGACGATGAAAATAATTTAGTTGGAAACACGACGACGAACCGGCGAAGCGCCCACACTGAGTGCAAAATCAACCTGAGGATAACTTTCTACACTGCTACGTGCCAGCATTGTGCCTGCTCACAGAGGCTTCGCGGCGCGTATGTACGCTCTGTGGTGCCAGAAACACCCAGAGCTTCAGCACGTTTCGCATCACTTACAGGAACATCAACGTGCCTACCTCTTGAGAAATGGAGATGTAAGCGAAGCGCTTCCTTAACCACTGCTTGAATAAGTTGCAGATGAAGATGAGGAAGTGACATCTAGACCAACCGCGAAAGGCGGGTACCTTCTGGGAGATGATAGCGACTTTAGGATAAGGTGGAACATTGACATGCAGGTTCTTCCTAAGCCCCGAGATCCAACTGAAATGGATGCCTCCTTTCGTGACGATATCTCGCAGGAGACCAACCTCTGAAAAATCAATGGTTCAGTTTATGGTGCTGTGAGAGCTTTGGATGAATAAAAACGAAGGCTAAAACCGACGATGGATCAAAAGACTAAAAGAAGCTAACGTTAACTGAACAAGAAGATTGGATGAGCAAGACAGAATGCTTCCCGTTCTTAGTTTGTGATTGAGTACATAATATCTGGTAAACCGGTCACGGAAGCGGTTCAAAAATTCGCCCAAGAATTGAGGATCTACAATCACACACTAAACAAGTCAAAGCTGCTGACAATCAAGCAGCATATCGTTGACAAATTAGGGGTGTTGCCTGTCACGAGGAGGAGAATACATAAGAGGGAGAGATGGATGAAGGATAATATATAATTTAAAAAAAAAGTTAAACAACCACCGCAGGGTACCGCTAAGAGCAACTGCCATATAAAAAAAATGTCAATAGCCCCCAGTAGAACCGCGGTAAAATACACCTATGGCCACGTCTCACATCCGTGGAATGGGTGGTCACAGGGCACGTCGAAATCACAACGACAGGCCGACGAAACCCTCGTGTGTCTTGAGGACACGAAGCGACC
Source organism: Andricus quercusramuli (assembly GCA_932178445.1). Classification (NCBI taxonomy): domain Eukaryota; kingdom Metazoa; phylum Arthropoda; class Insecta; order Hymenoptera; family Cynipidae; genus Andricus; species Andricus quercusramuli. The sequence goes on along the minus strand of CAKNXH010002104.1, from coordinate 72,348 downwards.
TAAGGATGACAGCTTTCTGCATCCATCTCGCAAGTGCCTTGGCATATTTTTGGCACGCGGGTATGGCTTTAAGGTTACGAACCAGTGATAATTTAGCACCTCCGAGAGCACCTATCACGAGGACAATTACTCGTACCGAATATTTTGGGTACAGTCGTTGCAGCTCTCTTTTAAGGTCTTGATACCTCTCCTCTTTTTCTTTCTCCCTTGCAGTGATGTTGTATTCGGACGAAGCCGAGAATTCGATCACGAATATCGTTCGTTCCTCGAAGTCTTGGAGAACAATGTCAGGCCTCGAGTGCGCAACGGAGACTGCTGCCCGAAAATCGTAGTTCCAGAAAATCTGGCACTTCTCGTTTCGGACAATTGACTCTATATCCCTTGGAGCGTTCGGCAGGGCGGGGTCGCGACCAACACCGTAAGAGCGACACAGGTGTTAATAAAGTACTCTTAGGGCCGCATTATGTCTATAGATATACGTTGTTCCTGCGTGGGTCGGACACCCCGATAGTATGTGTTCTAGGTACTCAGCGTGTGCATGACACGCTCTGCGCCTATCACTGGGAACTTCTTGACATAAAATGCGGGCGCGGTATGCTAAGGTGGAGATTACACCGTCCTGGCATGTGAAAATGAAGCCCTCTGTAACTAAATTGAGCCCTGATGATTTAAGGAAAGCAAAAGTTTGCTCCTTTGACAAGGACTGTTGTTCTACATTTCTGTGAAAGTTTCCGTGCATATGCTTGTCGAGTAGCTCTTGGTAAAATTTTCTAACCTCTGCTTTCTTTACTTCGGCTTTTAGACGTGAAGCATCTAGATGGAGTAATGGACTTTCCTCACTTCTGATGTTGAAATTCAGGCCAAGGGCCTCGGCAGCTTGCTCCGCGGCTTTGTAAAGGAACGCTCCTTCGCCAATCATCTCGTGGTTTCTGACCATCTTTAGGAGAGGATCTCTGCCATTCGCAACTATGTAAGCTGTACTTAAAACAATTCGGTTATGAAGACATTGGAGATTCAGAAGTCCGCGTCCGCCTTGACGGCGTGAAATGTATAATCGTGGAACTGACGAATTGATATGCAAGCTTTTATGCATATGCATGATCTTACGCGTGGTGACATCAAGGGCCTTAAGCTCGTTCTTCGTCCACTGAACCACCCCAAACGAGTAGAGTAGAACCGGGATGGCAAGCATGTCAGTCGCAGATACCTTGTTCAACGCCGACAGATTGGAAGACCAAATCTGTCTAAGAAGATGCTTGTATCTGTTTCGGAGAGACTCCTTCACTGATGTTACGTCCTGAATGCGGCTTTGAGGCACGCCCAGGTATGTATAGGTCTCTCCAGTGTCAAGATGTCTACTAACACTCATATCTACAAGCTCCGGGTCACTGGGAACGCCAGTAATCTTTCCTTCCTCCAAATAAATTTTGGCACACTTGTCCAAACCAAAGTCCATCCCAATCTCTCCTGTGTAGTTCTTGACGATATTTATAGCAGTTTGAAGTTTTCTTTTACCAGCGGCATAGATCTTCAGGTCATCCATATAAAATACATGAGTTACCTTATGCTCACGCTGATTAGTGTCGCCACAGAGGTATCCAGGAGAATTTCGGAGTGCGAGAGATAGAGGCAGAAGTGTGATGAAAAAAACGAAGGGCTCATACTATCCCCTTGAAAGACGCCCCTCTGGAAGGTGACCTTGTTCGTCGTCAGACGATGATTCCTAGATGAGATGGTAAATCTAGTTTTCCAAAGAGGCATCAGTCTCTCTATGCATCTCACTATGTGTGGATGTACCTTCAAGCTTTCCAACAGACAGATGATAAGTCTATGAGAGGTTGAATCGAAAGCTTTCCGGTAGTCAATCCAGGCCATTGACAGGACGCGTTGATGGGCGGCAGCGTCTTTACAGACACACCTGTCAATTAGCAGGTTTTCTCGACAGCCTGCTACACCTTTTTTCGAGCCTCGTTGTTCGTACATCTCTCGCCATACAGGCTCAATTCGTCGAACGATCCTGTTGTTTAGGACAGCTATAAAGATCTTATACAGTGTGTTTAAACAAGTTATTGGCCTGTAATTCTCTGGTCTGGACAAGTTGCCTTTTTTCGGTAGGAGTATAGTGCGTCCTAACACCAGCCATTGCGGAATGGGCGTCGCCGACTTCATATATGAGGTGAATATGCGGGCCAAATGTTGGTGTATAAAAGTAAACTTCTTCCATCAAAAGTTCTTAATACAATCTGGTCCAGCACCGGAAAAGTTCTTCGTGCCTCTAAGTGCTTTTTTCACCTCTTCGGCAGTGACTGATGGGCACTCCTCCTCAGATTTTATGAGGCTGTCGCAAAACTCCTTGAAGCGGATGATATTGTCAGTATCTTCTTTCAACTCTAGTGTTTTCGGGATCTTGTACATCTCTCTCGAAAAAGTCTCTACCTCCTTGGGCTTGGGTGGATTTTTTACAAAAACAGGGGGATATATATATATATATATATATATATATTATCCTTCATCCATCTCTCCCTCTTATGGATTCTCCTCCTCGTGACAGGCAACATCCCTAATTTGTCAACGATATGCTGCTTGATTTTCAGCAGCTTTTACTTGTTTAGTGTGTGATTGTAGATCCTCAATTCTTGGGCGAATTTTTGAACCGCTTCCGTGCGATGAAATCAATACGATGAACCGGCCAAAGTCTCGTGCCCCCTGAGGACACAGAGCGACCCAAGGACAACCGCCTTCTGCGTTCTGCCCGCAAGTGTCTAAGCATTTTATGACACACAGGGATGCTTTTCAGGCTATTAACAAGTGAAACTGTGGCACCTCCACGAGCACCGATGATTAGGACGATTAGCTTAAAAAAATATTTCAGGTATAACCGTCGCAACTCCCTTATAAGATCTTTATACCTGTCTTTCTTTTCTTTCTCCTTGGCTGTGACGTTTTTTTCAGCTGGTGCCAAAAATTCGATAACGAACATGGTTCGTTTCTCGAAGTCAAGGAGAACTATGTCAGGCCTCGAGTGCGCAACAGAAACAATTGTCGAGAATATGAAGTTCCAGGATATACGGCACCTCTCATTTTCGACAATTGACTCTATTTCTCTAGGAGCGTTTAGCGAAGCGGTATTTGGGCTAATTCCGTAAGAGTGATAGAAATGATAATAAAGCACTCTTACAAGGAGACGACGCGAGATGGACATCGCCGAATCGACTGGGACTTTGCAGGATCAAAGAACACCAAAATCCATTAGGGGCGTATTTTTTCTTTCGGTCTAATGGGCCTTAGTTTCCGAGATATCGAGTTTTGAGTATTTGCGCTCGAGCGCTCGACTCGCCATGGCGCGCCACTGCAGAGCGGGGACCCCGGGCTCAGCGGCCTTGGCGCTTACTTACAGTTCGACACTGATTTTGTGATCAACGTAAATGTGTCACAGGGTTTCTGTAAAAACGGTCAGGTATATGAACCCTAAAAAATATCTTGAAGACGAGAAGCATCCGCATGTTATTAAAATATAAAATTATATTTTTCGTTCAAACTACGCAAGATACGGAAAAATGAGAAGAACCCAATTCGTTCTTCTAAAAAATATCTATGATTTTTTACAATATTAAATATTATATATTTTTTTCCTTTGAGAAACAATACACATACTTGGTTTTTTACTTTTATCGAATATTATTTGTAAATATTCAACATTATGAAAAATAATTCTAGTAATGGGCAAAAGATAACAAATCGAACTATTCAAGATTCGGAAAAAAGTTTGAAAATAAAATTATTCACCTTAAAAGGATCTACCAGTTTTCTTTAGACCATTTTTCAATAGGAACCATGTATATTTTTTTTAATTGTAAAAAATAACATAAAAATTAAAAAACTATGAGAATTTGCCCGCACAGGGGGTAGCATTTCTTATAACGTTTTCAAAGAAGCTACAGAAATATTTTCAGCTTCCTTATTTCAAATTTCTTTTCTACATTTTTTACGAAAAGTTGATGAACGTTTTTTTTAATTGCCTCCGTTTGTGATACGAAATGCTCTAGAAAAGAAGAAAATTAATAATATAAATGTAATTACCAATTACTTTTAAAACAAATTTGTATACAGAAAATAATTTTGGTGAAAAATACTTTTTTCAAATTGTTATGTAATGCCTTTCAATAGAATTATTTGTTATAACATAATATATATTTACAAATTATATTCAATGAAAGTAAAAATTCAAGTTTATATATTTTTTTGCAAAAAAAATTGGGAAACTATTGATAAGCCCAAAAAATTGCTTTCACATTATATATTTAAAAGGATTCAACTTTTCGTAAGTGCTGCAGCAGTGGCATTGTCGTTTTCTCGTAGTACCGATTCTTGAAAATTTCTCCGCTTGATGCTTTTCGCGAAATGCATCCTATATGCACTATACGCAGGGCCGAAACCAACATATGTACAAAATATTAGTCTGGTGATCACAGCGACAGGTCATTCATTAGACGTGATATCTAACGCAGGTGACACTGGAAATCCAGCTATGATGTCTAAAAAAGCTGCTGATGATTCGTCTTACGAAGACGAAGGTAACACCACTCCTCAATGGACGTTTGCGTATAATAAGTATGAAATTAATGACGGAATTAACGCATGTGTACAAGAATTACGCGAACTAAAAATTACTGAAGATACTGCCAGTGCATCTGCAAGTGATTTTAAGGTAATATCGTATTTGAAAAATAGATTTTTAACAGCAATTATCAGTGTACTGGAAGAACCTGAATGTGTGGAAGATAGCCAATTGTTTTTAGAAGACGAATTTGACTGCGGAGATCCATGTAAGTTTTTTTTACGATTAGATGCTCTTTCATAATCAAAAAATGTATTTTTTGAAATTATATTAAACAAAAGTATTTTACATTTGAAACGATGAGAAAAATAACATAACGGGTTTTAAATTAATTCGATTACGTGCATTTTTTAAATTATATCTGTACTCTAAATATACAAAAATTATTATCTATTTTGACCAGATGCGGTAGAAATCCAGTTTGCTCATGATTTCAAATAATTTAAGACACTCTTTATTAATACATATTAGGAATATGTAAGAAATCATTTTAATACAAAAAGAATACAAAATTATAAATAATACAAAATGAATGAAAAAAATTATAAATAATACAAAGTCACTTATTATTCTTCCCTCAATATTTACAGACGTAGACAATGATGAGGATATTATAAATAATGAAAATCTCAATATTGGAGTAACTGATCTTGCTGAATGTTTTTCATCATCGAATTCTACCGTATGTGACCATGACAGTGAGTATTACGAATCATCTCCTAAAAAATATAAATACGAAAATATACCAATTGAGAAAAAAATTAAAATTGTCAAATTGGTGAGAGAGCATCCTAAATGGTCGTTAAAAACTTTGCATCAACATGGAGCAACAGCTTTAAAAAAGAAACGTGACATTCTTCGTTGGTAAAAGGAAATTGAAAGTGGAGGATCAAGAAAGGAGAAGTGTTAAGCAATTGATAAATGGGCGTACGATCGGTTTAAAGAAGCAAGACAAAATCAAAAGCCAGTCAGAACGCGAGATTTGCAGTGCTGGGCAATGCAAGCTGCTATGCAGTTTAGAGGCTTTAATTTTTTTGCGTCACAAACGTGGGTTGTGACTTTCAAAAGGCGTCATCGAATTAGACAGAGAAAAGTAACGTTTCACGTAAAGTCCAAAGATAAACAATCAGTAGAAGCTATTCAAGAAAAAGCTCGAGTTTTTCAAGTTCAAACCCATGCACTTATAGAAAAAATGGAAAACAAAGATTATGTAATTAATACTGATCAAACAGGGTGCGAATATCGAGTTGATGTGAAGAGAACTTTGAATGAAATAGGAGAAAAGAGAATTGAAGTCAATCTTGGTGACATGAACAAAGTCACTCACACATATACTGCACAGTATGCTATCACCGCTTCAGGAAAGCTACTTCCTAAAGTTTTTCTCTGCATGCAAGAAGTAAAAGGAAAATTTGGGCCAAGAGTCCAAAAAAAGTAGACCAATATATGGAGACTTATCCACAATTGTTCATTACATCGTCAAAATCAGGAAAACTGAACAAGGACCTATTCGAGTCATATCTGGATAATATCATTTCACCCTATGTAGAAGACAAGGAATTTTTGTTTATTCTGGACTCTTGGGGAGGGCAAACTGATACATCACTTTTTGACTCAAAATTTAAAGATGAAGAAGATCGACCGCTCTGCACAATAAAAATTATACCAGGAGGATGTACACCGTTTTTTCAGCCATGTGATGTTTATTTCTATCGACAAAAAAAAATCTTCATCAAGAAACTGCAAAACTCTTTCTGGCTTCTACAAGAAAACCGAGAGTTAAGCAAGAGAGAAGATTCCTTCAAAATTCATGCACTTATTCACGATCAACTATCTGCACCAATTTTTCAAAATATGCTCCAATATGCGTGGTTTGCTGCCAAGTTAACAGATGACAGACAAGTATTTTTAATGTGAATGATACGTGTTTTCCGGAAGAAACACATGAAAAAAAATGTGATTGCGTGGAACAAGCTTTCGCTAGATGCTCGTGGTGCCGAAAGTACCTTTGCTTTCCTTGTTTCTTCAATAAGTATCATCCACAAGTGTGTACTCAACAAGCAAACTGATAATAATTTTCCTTATTGCATAACATTTCTTGCATAACTATTATGCATAAATTATTATTCGAACCAAATTGATTCAAATGAATTCAATAGTAATGATAATTAAATTTATATTACTGTATTAGAGAAAAAATTAAAATAAGTATTTTTAACCAAATTAGTTTCTGAATAAAAATGTTTAAGAGTCGATGGTAATTAAATTCATATTATTTCTTTTATATATACTCTATAAGTCTATAAGTCTTGTAAAATATTTTGCATTGTCATTAGTAGTCCGGCAGATAATGTTTTTCTTCACAATTAAAGAAAATATGCATTCTTAAAAAAATGATCTGAGGAAAACTTGTAGATCTTTTTCAGGTGAATAATTTCATTCCCAAACATTTTCTCGTATCTTGCACAAATTAACCGAAAAAATTTTTTCATTGTTGATTATATACAGATGAAACCCGTCTTTGATTTTTTTGCATGATTCACTTGAAAAACGATTCACTTGAAGAACGACAAAAACGTATTTTCTATTTTTGTTTTCACTTTCTGACCCCGTTCTTTTTTTTTTAATTTGATGTGATGGATTATTTTCATTTTAAGATTCGCAATCGACGTAAAAAACTCTAGAAAATTGATATAGAAACCCTGTGACATTTACGTTGATCACAAAATCAGCGTAGAACTGTGAGTAAGCGCCAAGGCCGCCGAGCCCGGGGTCCCCGCTCTGCAGTGGCGCGCCATGGCGAGTCGAGCGCTCGCGCGCAAATACTCAAACCTCGATATCTCGGAAACTCAGGCCCATTAGATCGAAAGAAAAAATACGCCCCTAATGGATTTTGGTGTTCTTTGATCCTGCAAAGTCCCAGTCGAATCGGCGATGTCCATCTCGCGTCGTCTCCTTGTTAGTTCCGCATTGTGCCTTTGGATGTAGGTCGTTCCCGCACTAGTTGGACAACTAGATTGTATGCGTCGTAGGTGCTCAGGGTGTGCGTGACACGCTAAGCAGCTAACATCGGGAATATCTTGGCTCAAAATGTGGCGACGGTATGCTAGAGTGGAAATGACACCGTCTTGACATGCCAAGATGAAACCCTCCGTGCCCGAATTCAATCCGGATGATTTAAGGAAAGCATACGTTAGCTCAAACGATATCGACTGATCCTCCACACTTCTGTGGAAGATGCCGTGCATCTTCTTGTCGAGCAACTCTTCGCGGAAGTATTTCTCCTTTGCTTTCTTGATCCGGGCCTTCAGAAGTGAGTATTCAAGATGGATAAGATTTGATTCATTTTGCTCACCCCCGGTATTTAAGTCAAGGCCGAGTGTCTCAGCAGCCTCCTCCGCTGCTTTGCACAAAAACGCTCCTTTGCCCGCTTCTTCATATTTCCTGACCATTTTAAGAAAAGGGTCTTGTCCATTTGCAACTATCTGTGCGTTATCCAGAATAATCCTGTTGTGAAGACATTCAAGATTCAATATTCCGCGACCACCCAGGCGGCGTGAGATGTAAAGTCGCGGAACAGAAGACTTAAGGTGCATGCTTTTGTTCATGTGCAAAACCTTACGCGTCCCGATATCAAGGGATCTGAGCTCGTCCTTCGTGCATGGAGCCACTCCAAATGAATAGAGTACTACCGGGACGGCAAGCATGTTCGTTGCAGATACTTTGTTCTTAGCCGACAGTTCGGAAGACCAAATCTGCCAGATGAGACGTTTGTATCTGCTTCGGAGAGTATCCTTTATAGATGTCACGTCCTGAATGCGGCTCTGTGGCACGCCCAGGTATGTATAGGTCTCTCCAGCGCTAATGTGTCGTATAGCGCTTCTGTCGACTAGCTCAGGTTCTTCGGGGATGCCATTAAGTTTTCCTTTCTTCAAATGAACCGTGGCGCATTTCTCTAATCCGAACTCCATTCCAATCTCACGGTGTCGCCCTGAAAGACACCTCTCTGAAAGGTGACACTGTTAGTGATCACACGATGTTTTCCAGATGAGATAGTAAATCTGGTTTTCCAAAGCGGCATTAATCTCTCTACGCACCTCACGATGTGTGGATGACTATTTAAGCTTTCCAACAGACAGATGATAAGTCTATGGGAGCTTGAATCGAAAGCTTTCCGGTAATCAATCCAGGCCATCGAAAGGAATCGTTGATAGGATGCTGCGTCTTCACAAACACATCTATCCATGAGCAAGTTCTCCCGACATCCTGCCTCGTCTGTCTTTGAGCCGCGTTGTTCATACATCTCTCGCCACGCAGGTACAATTGTCTGAACAATCCTATCATTTAGGATAGCTGTAAAGATCTTATACAGTATGTTCAGACAAGTTATTAGCCTGTAGTTCTTAGGGTCAGCTAAGTTGCCCCTCTTCGGCAGGAGCACTGTGCACCCTTCCACCAACCACTCCGGAATAGGCTCTTCCGACTTCAGATATAAGGTGAAAATTTTCGCCAGATGCTGGCGGGTTGAAGGAAACTTCTTCCACCAAAAGGTCTTGATACCATCTGGACCGGGAGCGGAATAGTTCTTCATGCCTCTTAATACGTTTTTCACCTCCTCGGTAGTGATAGGTGGACCTGCTCAGCTGTTATGAGGGCATTGCACAGCTCCTTGAAGCTATTTATGTTCTTTGTGTCTTCTTGAAGTTGATTTTGGACATCGTAGACTTCTCTTCAAAATGCTTCGACCTCCTCTGGTTTGGGCGGATGGTCGACAGTAACAGGAGGGTCTTGGAATAGTCGAGATGGGTCAGATAAAAACTGTTGATTTTCTCTGACCCAACTCTCCCTCCACTCTAGACTTCTCTTAGCAGCAGATAGTACTCGTATTCTATCAATTCTGTCTCGTATATATCAACAGTTTCTCGCTGACCCATCGCGCTGGTTCCGCGATTGCCCTGTTTCCGTTAAAAATCCACACAAGCCCTACGGGATAGAGACTCTTCGGAGAAAGTTGAACAATATCCTGAAAACACTGAAGTTGAAAGAAGATACTGATAATATCATCTGCTTCAAGGAGTTCTGCGACAATCTCATAATATCTGGTGAAAGAAGTAGAGTTCTAAACACCAACATCTGGCCCGCATATTTACCTCATAGTTGAAGTCGGAAACACCAGTTTCGCAGTGACTCGTGACTAATTGACAAGTGCGCCTGCAAAGGCGCAGCAGCCTATTGGCGCGTCCTATCAATGGCCTGGATTTACTACCTGCAAGCTTTCCATTCAATCTCTCATAAACTCATCATCTGTCTGTTGAAAAGCTTGAAGGTTCATCCACACATAGTTAGCTGCATAGAGTGATTTCAGCCCCTTTGAAAACTAGATTTACTATCTCATCTATGAATTATCGTGTGACAACGAACAACGTCACCTTACAGAGGGGCTTCTTTTAGGGCGATACAATGAGCCCTCTGCTGAATTACACAGCAGAGATTGGTATGGACTTTGAATTGGACAATTTTGCCAAAATGAATCTCAAAAAAGAAAAGATTATTGGCGTTCCTGGAAACCCGGAGCTTGTGGCTATAAGTGACATTAGACATCTTGACACTGGAGAGATCTATATATACCTGGTTGTACATCAAAGCCGCGTTCAATAGGTAACATCAGTGAAGGAATCTCTTCGAAGCAGATACAAGCATCTTCTTCGATGTACAATCGCGGAACTGACGAATTGATGTGCAAGCTTTCATGCATATTCATCTTCTTAGGTGTGCTGACATCCAGGGCCTTAGGCTTGTTCTCCGTCCATTAAACCACCCCAAAGGAGTAGAGTGGAACCGGGACGGCAAGCATGTCAGTCGCAGAAACCTTGTTCAACGCCGACAGATTGAAAGACCGAATCAGTCGAAAGAAGATGCTTTTATCTGTTTCAGAGCGATTCCTTCACTGATGTTACGTCCTGAATGCGGCTTTGAGGCACGCCCCGGTATGTATAGGTTTCTCCAGTATAAACATGTCTAATAACACTCATACCCACAAGCTCAGGGTCCTTGGGAACTCCAGTAATCTTACCTTCCTTCAGATTAATTTTAACATGTTTGTCAAAACCAAAGTTCATCCCAATCTCTCCTGTGTAGTTCTTGACGATATTTATAGCAGATTGAAGTTTGCGTTTACTAGATGCATAGATCTTTATGTCATCCATATAAAATACATAAGTGACCTTATGCTCGTGCTGATTAGTGCCACCACAGAGATATCCAGGAGAATTTTGTAGGGCGAGAGATAGAGGCAGAAGTGTGATGCAAAAAAGCAAAGGGCTCATGGTATCACCTTGAAAGACGCCCCTCTGGAAGGTGACGTTGTTCGTTGTCACACGATAATTTCTGAATGAGATAGTAAATCTAGTTTTCCAAAGAGGCATCAATCTCTATATGCATCTCACTACGAGTGGATGTACCTTCAAGCTTCCCTACAGAAAGATGATAATTCTATGAGAGGTTGAATCGAAAGCTTTCCGGTAGTCAATCCAGGCCATTGACAGGACGCGCTGATGGGCTGCAGCATCTTTATAGACACACCTGTCAATTAGCAGGTTCTCTCGACAGCCTGCTAAACTTTTTTTCGAGCTACGTTTTTCGTACATCTCTCGCCATACGGGCTCAATTCATCGAAAAATTCTGTTGTTTAGGTCCAGCAGCGGAAAAGTTCTTTGTGCCTCTAAGTGCTTTTTTCACCTCTTCGGAACTGACTGATGGACATTCCTCCTCAGGTTTTATGAGGTTGTCACAAAACTGCTTGAGGTGGATGACATTGTCAGTAGCTCCTTAGGCTTGTGTGAATTTTATACAGAAACAGGGAGATCGCTGAAGAGACGCGATGGGTCAGCGAGTATTTTGTCAACAATAAGCTGCTGGATTGTCAGCAGCTTTGACTTGCTCAGTGTGTGATTCAAGATCCGTAGTTCTTGGGCGAACTTTCGAACCCTTCCCGTGAACGCTCTACCAGATGTTATCTAGACAATGACACATTGAACAAGGGACGCATTCTGTCTTTCCCATGCAATCTTCTTGTTCAGTTGATGCAAGCGTCTTTTGGTCTGTTGATTCATCGTCGGTTTTAGCCTTCGGCCCACCCCAATGTAAGCAGAGTGCCTTCTCTATCGCAGCCAGAACAAGCCGGAAACAGATAAAGAGTGGAAGCGCTGAGTGCAACCGCGAACAGGCATCCAATAGACGAAGAACGATGCTTCAGGACTCGGAGAAACATCAAAATTCAGGTTTCTCCCAAGCCCAAAGATCTGTCTGAACTGGATGACGACAGTGCAGCGAGAACTTTGGCTGATGCAAACCGTAAAAAAAATCAACGGTTTTGCATAAGACCAAACGACGAATACATCAAATCTGTACAAATATAGGTCAGGAAAGACAGAACGCGTCCCGCTTTCAGTGTGTGATTTACTACATAATATCTGGCAGGACATGCACTGCCATGGTTCGAAAGTTCGCGTGCGAACTGCGGATGCTTCATCACAAAATGAACAAGTCAAAGCTACTGACCATCAGGCAGCATATTGTTGACAGAATACGGGTACTATCTAACGCTAAGAGAAGTCTAGAGTGGAGGGAGAGGTGGGTCAGAGAAAATCAGCAGTTTTTGTCTGACCCATCTCGACTATTCCAAGACCCTCCAGTTACTGTCGACCATCCGCCCAAGCCAGAGGATGTCGAAGCATTTTGGAGAGGAGTCTACAAGGCCCAAGATCCACTTCAAGAAGACTCAAAGAACATAAATAGCTTCAAGAAGCTGTGCAATGCCCTCACAACAGCTGAGCAGGAATGCCCACGTATCACTACCGAGGAGGTGAAAAACGTATTAAGCGGCATGAATAACAAATCCACTCCCGGTCCAGATGGTATCAAGACAGTCTGGTGGAAGGAGTTTTCTTCAACCCACCATCATCTGGTCCGAATTCTCACCTTATATCTAAAGTCGGAAGAGTCTATTCCAGAGGTTGGTGGAAGGGCGCACAGTGCTCCTGCCGAAGACGAGCAACTTAGCCGACCCTAAGAATTACAGGCCAATAACTTGTCTGAACACACTGTATAAGATCTTCACAGCTATCCTAAATGATAGGATCATTCAGACAATTGGTCCTGTGTGGCAAGAGATGTATGAACAACGCCGCTCAAAGAAAGGCGTAGCGGGGTGTCGGGAGAACCTGCTCATCGATAAATGTGTTTGTAAAGACGCAGCATCCTAACAGCGATTCCAATCGATGGCCTGGATTGATTACCGAAAAGCTTTCGATTCAACCTCCCATAGACTTTTCATCTGTCTGTTGGAAAGCTTAGAGGTTCATCGACATATCGTGAGGTGCATAGAGAGATTGAGGCCGCTTCGGAAAAATAGATTTACTATCTCGTCTGGAAAAAATCCTGTGATCACTAACAGTGTCACCTTTTAGAGAGGTGTGTTTCAGGGCGACACCATGAGCTTTCTTCTCGTTTGCCTCACATCATTGCCGCTGTCTCTCGTACTTCGCCATCCCGAAGGTTACCTATGTGGAAAACCTGGATATCGAAAGCATGAGGTCAGTCAAGAGATTGGAATGGAGTTCGGGTTAGAAAAATGCGCCAAGGTTAATTTAAAGAAAGGAAAACTTAATGGCATCCCCGAAGACTTTGAGCTCGTCTACAAAAGCGCTATACGACACCTTAGCGCTGGAGAGACCTATAATTACCTGGGCGTGCCACAGAGCCGTATTCTATTCTTTTGGAGTGGTTCCATGGACGAAGGACGAGCTAAGATCCCTTGATATCGGGACGCGAAAGGTCTTGCACATGAACAAAAGCATGCACCTTAAGTATTCTGTTCCGCGACTTTACATCTCACGGCACCTAGGTGGTCGTGGAATACTGAATCCTGAATGTCTCCAAAATAGGATTATTCTGGGTACAGTACAAACAGTAGCAAATGTACAAGAGCCTCTTCTTAAAATGGTCAGGAAACACAAAGAAGTAGGCAAAGGGGCGTTTATGTACAAAGCAGCGGAGGAGACTGCTGAAACACTCGGCCTTGACTTAAATACCAGGGGTGAGCAAAATGCATCAAATCTTATCCCTCTTGAATACTCACTCCTGAAGGCCCGAATTTAAAAAGCACAGGAGAAACACTCCCGCGGAGAGCTCCTCGACAAGAGGATAAACGGCATCTTCCATAGAAATGTGGAAGATCAGTCGATGTCGTGTGAGCTAATGTATGGTTTCCTCAAATCATCCGGATTGAAGTCGGGCACGGAGGGTTTTTATTTTTGCATGTCAGAACGGTGTCATTTCCAACCTAGCATACCGTCGCCACATTTTGAGCCAAGATATTCCCGACGGTAGTTGCAGAGTGTGTCATGTACACCCCGAGCATCTAGTACACATACTATCTAGTTCTCCAACTCATACGGGAACAAACTACATCCAAAGGCACAATGCGGCACTAAGAGCGCTTCATTACCATCTCTGTCAATTTTATGGATTTAGCCCAAACACCGCTCCGCTAAACGCTCCTAAGTAAATACAGTCAATTGCCGAAAATAAGAGGTTCCGTATATCCTGGAACTTCATATTCTCGACAATTGTTTCGGTTGCGCACTCGAGGCCTGCCATAGTTCTCCTTGACTTCGAAAACGAACCATGTTCGTTATCGAATTTTCGGCACCAGCTGACAGAAACGTCACAGCCAAGGAGAAAGAAAAGAAAGAGAGGTATAAAGATCTTATAAGGGAGTTGCGACGGTTATACCTGAAATATTTTGTTGAGCTAATAGTCCTAATCATCGGCACTCTTGGAGGTGCCAAAGTTTCAATGGTCAATAGCCTGAAAAGCATCCCTGTGTATCAACAAAATGCTCAGTCATTTGCGGGGAAAATGCAGAAGGCGGTCGCCTGGGGCCGCTCCGTGTCCTCAGGGTGCACGAGACTTTCGCCGGATCATCGTATTGAAATCATCGCAGACTGTAACCGCCTATCTCACGGTCGTGATACGTGGTTACAGCAGCAATTTTACTGCGATTTCGCTGGGAGGGGGTGCAATTTTTCAGATTAGTACCCGCTCCCGGCGAAATCCTGCGGTTGTCTTTATGACAAACTTTGAACTATACATGGAATGGAAGCTTCTAATGTGTCCCCTAAGGGTTTACATTTTTCTTGTATCTCTTCTCTATTTCAGTACACACCCCCCATACACTTACTTGGTGGTGGGAGGGGGACCTACAGTTTAAGGTGGCTTCCGAACCACCAAGAGCAACAGCCTTAAGTACTTACAGAACCTTTTTCTCTAGAGGTACCGGTCCCACGACTCTCCGGAGATGAACAACTCCCTTGCTAGGCAAGTGTTCGCCGCATGGGCCACCGTGGCTCTTCCAGAATGCAAGGCGGGAATCGAACTTGCAAGCCGACAGAGTGGATCCAAAGCCTACGCCTTAACCCCCACGACCATCGCCCCACCTCTTTTGAACTATACATTAGGTTTCGATTCCTTTGCAATAGAACTGAAGGGCCTATGACAAAGCCACCGAACGCGTTCTCGAGTTGCGGATAGAAGGTCCCGGTACCAATGGTTTCTGCTGAGTATGGTTACAATAATTAATAAGCAGTTTCGGACAATTGTCCAGGGATAATCCTAAAGCAATTACCTCTGAGCGAAGGCGTAACAACCGTGCCGAAAGCTAAATGGCACCTGGGTGAGGTGTATCAAAAGGTGACTCTAGGATACCGGGCGACCTGCCAGAGTACCAGCCTCATCCTTGCACGTGGTGCTTTAAGGATGGATGAACCCTTTCCCTAGCTGCTCGTGGGAGCAACAATCAAACCACCGAAACGCCCAAATTCAGTGTTTTAAATATAATTTATTTTTACGCTTTTAACGCCTTAGCCGATCGCACTAGCAAATTTCACACGAGGAAAATAACGACCATAAAATGGCTCCTTTTTCCGATATTTGCCCCTCCCCCCCCCCCCTTACAGAAGAGGGGATGAGAAGGGGAAAGTTTTTCTTAGTCAAAGGATCACTCAGAAGTGAAATCACCTCAAAATGACCTCAGAAGAGGTCACATACCGATTTTGAATGTTATTCGATTACTGTAACTTACGACGAAAAAATCCCAAAACGTGTTCAATTTTTGACGATTTTTCGAAACTTTGAATGTGATGTGCGACCGGAAGATATGGTCCGATTTGGAAAAAAAATTTCATTGCGATCAGGGCAAAGAGTAACAACTTTTTCGCGCTATTACGATTCGATTCAGAAACTTTCGTGTAATTCGGCCCACCGTAGCTTACATATCCCCTTTTTCGGAGTTGTTCGGCATGGTTTACTAGACTTTGACTCGAAAAGTGCGAGAGCTCTGGGTGTTTCTCGCACCACAGAACCCGCAGTCGTGCCATATAACCTTCTCGCTCGGGGGCCATACTGCTATCTTAGCACTCTAGCAGCTCGTCATTGAGTCGAATTGTCCACCCAAAAGTATTAATATTCCGTTGGTCCATCGCATTGACTCCGTCTTGATTGGCTCCCCCAACTCTAGGTTAGTCGGCATTGTTGTCCGAACCATTGTCGGGAGACCTGCGCCTTCTATTGTTTTGAACCGCACTTGCGACAACTATGTTTGGTGTTGTCATTGTTGTTCCCACGAGCAGCTAGGGAAAGGGTTCGTCCATCCTTGTAGAGCCTTGCGTGCAAGGATAAGGCTGATATTTTGAGAGGTCGCCCGGTATCTCGGGTCACCGTTTGAGACTCCTCACCCAGGTGTCATTCAGCTTTTGGCACGGTTGTTACGCCTTCGCTTAGTGGCTATTCCTTCGGGACCATCCCTGGACAATTATCCGCGACTGCTTGTTCATTATTGTAACCATATTCAGCAGAAACCCTTGGTACAGGGACCCTCTATCCGCAACCCGAGGACGCCTTCGGTAGCTTTGTCATAGGCCCTTCGGTCTGATTCCCAAGGAAGCAAAACCGAAACACAGCCTTCCGCCGCCTGGCATACCACTCATATATAAATATATATATATATGTTGTAAGCGATTTTTGACGGTCAGTTTAATTAACTCTATATTTTTTTAAAGCTTGTACTCAGAATGAGTCCAATGGTTGCCTGAAGGGCGCCAGATAGTTTGTCTAATCTCAAGCTACCAAAAGATATTTTATTTCATCTTTCTTATTTTAATGAGTCTCGGTTGATTCACCTGATAGCTCCAGCAGAGTGGCGGAGTAAGGGGAAACGAAGGGAAAGGTGAAGTTGAAGAACAATCGACATTTTAGGGTGAGATACCGATATAATTGAATGAAGAATTTCATCAATAAAATTATACTTGAGTGCGATAATTACAACGATTGGGCCTTCACAAATTTCAACAGCGTGTGTCTACTATTTCCTGTTTGTAGTTTAGTTGATCGTTCATTGATAATACTGAATTTTGTTTCTGAGATGGGTGCCTAATTGAAGTTTTTATATTTAACATTTTCAGTTGGTATTAGCCGTTAAACTCTTATGTTCTAGGCTAATACTTCCTTTAATATTGTTAAGTATTCATTTAATTTATTTAACTTAATTCTTAGTCAAATGAAAGAATTCTTACAATTCAGACATCCTATTTAATGACTAGCCGTCTATTAGAGACATTTGAATTATCTAATCATTTTACGAGTAACGTCTAGAGACCCTAGCGATGGGTTGGCAGCAGTGCCGTGTTCGGGAAAGAGCAGCGCGAAGCCTCTAGTGGCGGGTTAGTAATCAGCCGTTAAACGAGTGGTTCGTTTGCGGAAGAGCGTCTCTGCCTTTGTGACGCAAAGCCTATGTGGCGTATTTTAGGCCTTTGTGGCGTGTGGCTATCGTGGGCGATCTGTCTAGTGCCAACGGACCGTGTTCCTTGCATTTTATCCACTGCAGTTAATTACTTTATTCAATAAACAGTAAACATAGTTTTCTTCCATGAGTGTCTCGTTAATTGATTGTTCCTGTAAATCATTTCTAACACGTAGAACTCTCATATTCTCGGCTAGTATCGTAACTGTGATCAGACAGCACCTGAAGGTGATTTGTGATTCTAAACTCATCTCCTAGTCAAATTTTGAAACTAAATTTTGTAATTTTCAACTGTATTTGTGCGAGGTACGAATTACCCTGTCACATATCACCCTTCACAAGATTCGGTCCACCGGGACGAATACCAGGCGGGTGCCCATCATTCCTCTGTCTTGTTTAATTTGTCAAGAACGAAAAAAACAAATCAGTGGAAATTGGAAAATTGCCAGACCTTGAGTTCCATACACCATCATACACAGGTTTATCCAAGTATGAAAACGTACCGAGAAAAAACTGTAACTGTTTTATAGTAATTGGTAACAAGGAATTGTTCTGAGAGATAACTTGAATTTAGTGGGTCCGTTCTATGGCCGAACCGATATGGTTTCTAGGTTACCTTCTAGGTTAGTTTTACTCAATTTATTTATTATCGCTCAACCTAAATCATGCTACTAGGAATGACACTAATATACCGAGGGCCTTCCGATGAACCCCGAAATTTCTTTTTCTACTTCTTTCATAATGTTACTTATTTTAAGTCACCCAAGGATAATTACTCAGCCAGCTTAACTTTAGATCATGCAAATGAAGAATGTAGAGGATAAACGGAAGATTATTCATTTTCGGGATATCGTCATTCTACCGGTTCCAAGACTGAGCTCCTACTTAGAATAGGAGCGAGTACGGAGTCTCAAGCTATTACCCACGCCCGAGTCTGAATGGGTATCAGTCTTTCTTAATTCATAGTTGAAATTGCTTTCGAAATTTTCCAATGCAACCTCCTCATCGTCGACATGCTCTATTTCTGAGTCCGAATCGCGAAATTCCAATAGCTTTCTGTCTAGTTCAGCCAGTTCCTCCAGATTACCCGGTTCATCTTCCGGGTCCACGACATACCTTTGAAGGTGGGAGGCGTTATACCACCCCGCCAATGTTCCTTCTGGCGACGCCAGCTTGTACATATTGGGTGAGATTACCTCTACCACAATGAAGAGGCCACTGAACTTTGGGGCCCGTTTGGCCGACATGTGAGTTCCCTTTTTGGATAACACTTGGTCAGGTGGTGGCAACTCGGCCCCTTGTAGGCATATCTTGTAGGCATATCCTTACCTTGTAGCCATTACCTTATTACCATTGCCTTGTAGGCATATCGGGACTCATTAAGGTGGAGGTCCCAATTTCTATGGTCTTGGTTAATGAATGGTCTGATCATAGTTCTTGAGAACTCTATTGGTTCTCTCGACAGGATTAGCCGGAGGATGATAAAGTGTTGTTAACGAGCGGTGGATACGGAACTCCACAGCAAGGTCGTTTACCAGATTATTATTAAATTCGGTGCCACTTTCCGAGTGGAACACCGTAGATATTTCTCACCTTGTCACAATTGGTTCAAGGATAGCTTCATTGATGCTTTTCACATTGGCCTTTTTCAAAGGTGTCAACTCGATCCATTTCGAGAATAAGTCCTGGAATAGTAGTAGGTATTCATGTTCCTGCTTACTTCGAGGGAAAGGCCCCATGACATCGGTTGCCACGACTGTCCATGGCTCCTGGACTATTCGTTGGGTCATAATCCCTCGCTATAGGGCTAGCCGACTTCAGGCGTCCAGTGCACTTCCTGTATCGAGTCTGACTGGAGGTTCTTAGAAACCACCAGTTTCCAAGCATCATAGTCGTCCATGATGTCTTCTAACAGCGGATTGTTCCGATACTTAAGGAGCTCTCCGTTTATCACCTTCCAACTATGGTACTTCTCGGGTGACTTCAACATAGCCTCACGCCGCCTGGCATACCACTCATCCTCAACAGGCATCATGGCCGCAATATGGTCGATTTCTCCATCCTCAAACATGCGGGATAGTGCATCCACCATTTGGTACATCGATCACTTTCGATGGAAAATATCGAAGCTATATTCTCGGAGATCCAACGCCCAGCGCGCCAAACTATCTGTCTTGGTTTTGAGATTGTATAGCCATCGGAGGCTACTGTGTTCCGTCACCACTGACAAGTGGTACCCTTCGAGATAATACGAAAACTGTTAGATGGCCCACACTACGGCCAGGCACTCTTTCTCGGTTGTCGAGTAGTTCCACTCCGCTTTTGACATCACTGGACTAGTGTATACGATCACACGCTCGTGCTTGTCTTGAATTTGGGTGAATACCAACCCCAAACCAAGATCACTTGCGTCCGTTTGGACGCAGAATGACGGATTGAAATCGGGGTACGCCAATACATGCGATTACACTAAGGCTGTTTTCAGAGTCTGGAATGCCCCTTCCTGCCTGACTCCCCAAAGAAATTGTAATTTTTCTTGGTTAGGTGGGTGAGTGGCTCACAGATTCTAGCCTAGTCCATCATGAAACGCCTATACCATGACGTTGCCCTTACGAAACGTCTGATTTGTTTAACGTTTCTGCATTGAGGATATTCAAGTATGGGGCGGACTTTATCGTCGCCTACTAACAACCCATCTTTGTTCACCTTAAATACCAGAAATTTTACTTCCGTTTCACAGAATTCACACTTGTATGGGCTGAGCGTCAGTCCTGCTTCATTTAAGTGCATAATGTTCCGCCCTAACCAATACAAGTGCTCGTCAAAGGTTTCAGCGACGACGATCACGTCGTCAAGGTACGCAAATACGTGTGGACTCATTTCCGGGGTTATGACCTTGTCCATCAACCGTTGAAAGGTTTCTGGAGCCCCAGCGAGACCAAACGGCATGCGTTTGAATTGGTAGAGCCCTTTCTCTGGGATAGTAAAAGCCGTGATTGGCTTACTATCGTCGCTGAGAGGGATCTGGTGGTAAGCCTTGTGTAGATCCAGGGTTGAGATGTATCGAACAGAATTTAAGCGGTCCAAGATTTCCACCATGAACGGAATCGGATACGCATTTTTCTTCGACACCTCATTCACCCGTTGATAATCAATTGAACTCTCCTTTTTGAAAATGGAAATAAATTAATCACTCACTATGTCATTTCCAGTCCAACTTTTTAGAATTTTTGTTCATGCCGTAATTGGCACAAGTGGGCATCCAAGTTTAATTGGTGAGCAGACGGTAATTACCGTCCGGATTACGGGCCATTACCAACGGGCTACATCACTTACTATTTTAAGGCTCAATTAAATTTTGCATAATTATATATATGCTTCGGCGATTAACGCGACACACACTTTATGTGACATACGATCATTTCTCTGACGAATAGGAGGGTTCTCTTGTGTGTCGATCACGTGTTCAACAAATTTCGCGGCGGGTAACTTATCGGGTTTCGGTTTTATCATACCATTCAAGAACTGGGCTAACCTAACTTTCTCTGCTTCACCCAGCAATGCAATGCCTTTACAAGTGTCGATTTCATTCTCACCCGCGCAACCAAATGCAAATTTTATGATCGGCTCGTCAGCCAGCCATAACTGCTTGTCACGCATATTCAGAACGAAACCGATGAGCCATTAGGCAAGCCCTCCTCACTGTGAGTTTCACCCTTATTGGTTTGGGAACTGGAGTTATTACTATTATTTCTGGCTTGATTGCCACTTCCCGAATTAGGCTTATCATTTGAAGAGGCCTTGGTTCCCAGTTTATCCACCAACTTCACCAACGCACCCACCAATGATTCCAAGGTTTTTGGTATACGCCAACTCTGGGAAGATTGAATCTTCCGGGCTAGGAGGGTGAACGCTCCCCTTTATCTAAATTCGCTTTTCTTTCCACTTCAACTACAAGCAGCGTTAACTGATTATAATAAAAATACTCGAAACAGCGTATAGACCTTTGAAGATCAGATCTGAGATTACGATGGGCCCTGTCCACTTGTTCTCGCATGGTAACCGGCCGTTGAAATTTCAATAACAAACCTTACAAACAGGTTAGAAAATCAGCGGTCCTTTCATCACGACCCTCATAACGAGTGGCGACTTGTTTCTCAAGACACCATTGATAGTTGATGTCCCCGTACATCGGTAGGAATGTAGTTACGAAATGTGGCCAGGTAGGCCAGGCATGACAATTATAACGGAACCATTGTAGGGGTAATTTTTCCAGAATGAATGGAATCCCTATCATCAATTCCTTACCAGTGAGGCACTTGTTTCATTATCACCACTGAAGGTGATTCCCCATTCTTTCACAATAGTGTCCACAGTTTTATTGTGGGACCTAGAACAGGAGTACTGAGTGGGAGGGGGCGTAGCCCCTCCTGACTGGTTTGGGTGCGCAAAAATTGATGAGTAAGGTGGTAGGGTTGAGGAGGGCATCCCAATAGTGTTCTGCTGAAAGTATGGACTAAACCTCCTGGGTCCAGCCGCGAACAGCGTAGACGCAACAAAATGTGCCCCTAGGCTAAGAGATGCCCCTGTTGACACGAACATGGAACTGTTGGCTGGAACAAAATTATTGTATAAAGTATCCGGCTGAACGCATTGCTGAGTTGACGGAGTTTGTATTTTTTCGCGTTGTAACGATGACGTCAACGGATTATTTTCCCATCCCCTAATTGACGTGGTTCGTGTGGGGTTAGCCCCCTCAATACACGCGCGAGGATTTGTGGAGAACCGTAAAATGGCTCCGTTTTGAGTGTATGCATGTTGCGACGCGATTTCAACTCCTACCCACAACATATTTCATGACGGTGCTTGCACGGTAATGGTATTATAGAGACAAGGGACGTACCCTGCAACGCGTCCATCACTTGTTTCAATACTGTTCGGTGCGTAAGGGATCGAGGTCATTACTGGCCGCTTATAGCAGAAAACAGAAGAGGTACTAGTGACCGAAGTATGGACGCTAGTTGCACCAGAGTATGAGGGTGTAGGATTTGGTTCAAGGAGCCTGTGACTTAATTGCCCTTAATACCGAAACTGTACCGAAACTGCCCATCTCAGGGATAGGTTGAGCCCCCTATCGCCCAAGTATCGTCTGAGGTCATCCTCAGACATCGATAACATGTAAGGTGGGATTTCAATGCCCCGCTCATCCGTCATTTTAACCGATATTCAATTTCACAAAAAAAAATACAATTCAAAATATCCAAGTAAAATAAAATTTTCAAGGTAAAATCAACAAAATTCAAAGTAATCAAGTAATCAATTATTATCAGTTATATTAAGTAATCAACTATGCTTACATTCATCATGTACATCAACCAATTAAATTCAATTAATGTTTTGCTGGGGTCACTACTATGCTTTCAACTGACCAATAATCATTATTATTCAATTTAGGTGATTATTATTCGAAATTGCATTGAGGTTATGTCAAACCTACCCGACCATCACCCAAACCTTCTTTGTCCGTTTATCCTTGAGACTTCAAAAAGGATAAACAAACAATTTTTAATAGGTTTGTTTGTGTTTAATTCAAGGTGATGCGATGGTGACGCCAAAAGCTTCCAGAAACTTTATTCCCAGCACACAGCTATCACTAAAATTCTCCAGAACCAAGAATTCCAATTCTTCTGTTCTATTTCCCACCGTGACCGACAACCTACAATCCCCTGAAACCAGAATCTGATTTAACGACAGATCAGAAATGTGGGTTGTCTCAGATTGTTCAATTTGCAACGGATAGTTGGCATTTTGCAGTAACTGCTGACCAATCAAACTTCGAGGTCTACTTGTGTCAATTACGGTCTGAAAAAAAATTCCGGAAAGTTGGACTGGAAATGGCATAGTTACTGATTAATTTATTTTAATTTTCAAAAAGGAGAGCTTATTTGTTTTGATTAAAACCAAAATAATATTTATTTAAACTTTAATTCCATTTTCATTTCGTCAACTAAATTCTCAGTCAAATAAAAGAATTCTTGCAATTCAGACATTCTCTTTAAAGACTAGTCGCAGAACTCTTACATTCTCGGCTAGTATCGTAACTGTGATCAGGCAGCACATGAAGGTGATTCGTGATTCTAAACTCATCTCCCTAGTCAAATTTTAAAACTAAATTTTGTAATTTTCAACTGTATTTGTACACAGACTGGTGTATCCAAGTATGAAAATGAAACAAGAAGAAAAAAATAACCGTTTGAGAGTAATTGATAATAAGGAATTGTTCTGAGAGATCACTTGAATTTAGTGGGTCCAATCTATGGCCAGTCCGATATGGTATTTCACCTTTTAGGTTAGTTTCACGTTATTTATTTATTAATACTCAACCTAACAAATGCTACTAGGAATGAAACTAATATACCGAGTGTCTTCCGATAAACTGCAAAGGAGAAAGGAAAGGAGGAGAAGTATCAAGACCTTAAAAGAGAGCTGCAAAGAGTGTACCCAAGATATTCGGTATAAGTAATTGTTCTTGTGACAGGTGCTCTGGGAGGTGCGAAACTATCTCTGGTTCGTAACCTGAAAGCCTTACCCGCGTGCCAAAAATATGCCAAGGCACTTGCGAGATGGGTGTAGAAAGCTGTCATCCTTGGGTCCCTTCCCGTCCTCAAGACACACGAGGGCTTTGGCGCGGCGGCCTGTCATTGTGATTTCGTCGTGCCCTGTGACCACTCCTCTCACGGTTGTGAGACGTGGCCATAGGTGTGACTTAAAGCGGGTCATTCTTTCTCAACGAATGACCCCCTACAAGCCAAAATTTGTTTGGTCCAATAAAGGTTCATAGGTGGTCTATCAAAAAGTCTTGAAGCTTAGTTGCAAAATCCGTGAGGCGTTTTTATTGAAACATCCTGGCCGATCAAATATGGCCGCAAAAACGACTTGACCGGCACTTTCTTTTACAAAATTGATTCTAAAACGAGGCTTGTCCTGGCTGCGGGTGAGTAGGGGCTTCGCTTATATAACCCTACTACAACTATGTTCGTTGTTGTCATTTTTGTATCCACGAGCAGCTAGGGAAAAGGGTTCTTCCACCCTTGTAGAGCCCCACATGCAAGAATAAGGCTGTATGCTCTGAGAGGTCGCCCAGTATCCCAGAGTCACCGTTGGAGTCACCTAACCCAGGTGCCATTCAGCTTTCGGCACGGTTGTTACACCTCCGCTTAGGGGTTATTCCTTCAGGACAATCCCTGGACAATTGTCCGCCACTGCTTATTAATAACTGTAACCATATTCAGCAGAAACCCTTGGTACAAATCGCGGTAAAATTTCAGCCGCAGCTACGTCTCACGAGCGTGAGATAGATGGTTTCAGTCTGCGACGGATTCAATACAATGACCCAGAAAAAGTCTCGTGCATCCTGAGGACACGGAGCGACTCAAGGACGACCGCCTTCTGTATTCTCCTTGCAAGCGTCTTAGCATTTTGTTGATACGCAGGGATGCTTTCCTGGCTATTAACCAGTGAAAGCTGGGCACCTCCAAGCTTAATAGAATATTCGAGGTATAACCGTCGCAAATCCCTTACAAGGTCTTTATACCTCCGTCTCTTATCTTTCTCCTTGACTGTGACGTTTTTGTCAGCGGTCGCCGAAAATTCGATAACGAACATCGTTCGCTTCTCGAAGTCAAGGAGAACCAAGTCAGGCCTTGAGTGCGCAACGGAAACATTTGTCGAGAGTACGACGTTCCAGTATATACGGTACTTCTCATCTTCGACAATTGACTCTATTTCTCTACGAGCGTTCAGCGGAGCGGTATTAGTGTTAATACCGTAAGAGTGACAGATAAGGTAATAAGACAGTCTTAGTGCCACATTATGCCTTCGGATGTAGGTCGTCTCCATATGAGTTGGATAACTAGATATTAAACGCCTTAGATGCTCAGAGTGTGCATGGCATGCTTCCGTGCCCGATTTCAGTCCGGGTGATTCAAGGAGAGCACACGTTAGCTCAAAGGACATCGACTGAGTAAGTATTCGAGATGAATAAGATTTCCTGCCTTTTGCTCACTGCTTTTTCAAAAATTAGTTGAAGTTTTAGTTTTTGAGTTATGGAATGTTTGAGCTGGAACAATTACAAGTGCGGTATAAACTGTCATGCGTACGTTAGCGAAAGTTTAACACAGTGTTATTGAAGCGAGCGCCAAGGCGGGTATAGCAAGGATATAACAGCAGTCACTACACTACGTTGGACTCTCGCTCACGTACGCACGACTGTTTATACCGCACTCCTGATTGGTCCAGCCATATGAGTCCGGAGACTTGATTCTGGGACACCCAGTATACATATAATTAGAAGAAAGGGTCAAACAACTACCGCAGGGTCCCATCGGGAGCAACTGCCATACAATAATGACACCAGCTCACAGTAGAAACGCGGTAAGTCACACTTATGGCCACGTCTCACGCCCGTAAGATGGGTGGCACGACGAAATCATAACGACTGACCAGAGAAACCCTAGTGTGTCTTGAGGACGCGAAGCGACCCAAGGATGACAGCTTTCTGCATCCATCTCGCGAGTGCCTTGGCATATTTTTGGCACGCGGGTATGGCTTTAAGGTTTCCAGCCAGTGATAGTTTCGCACCAGCGAGAGCACCTATCACAAGGACAATGACTCGCAACGAATATTAGGGGTACAGTCGTTGCAGCTCTCTTTTAAGGTCTTGATTCCTCTCCTCTTTTTCTTTCTCCTTTGCAGTGATGTTGTATTCGGACGGAGCCGAGAATGCGATCACGAATATAGTTCGTTTTTCGAAGTCTTGGAGAACAATGTCAGGCCTCGAGTGCGCAACGGAGACTGCTGCCCGAAAATCGTATTTTCAGAGAATTTGGCACTTCTTGTTTTGGACAATTGACTCTATCTCCCTTGGAGCGTTTGGCAGGGCAGGATGGCGGCCAACACAATAAGAGCAACAAAGATGGTGATAAAGCACTCTTAGGGCCGCATTATGTCTGTAGATATACTTCGTTCCCGCGTAGGTTGGACACCCAGATATTACGTGTTCTAGGTATTCAGTATAAGCATGACACGCTCTGCACCTATCACTGGGAACTTTTTGACATAAAATGCGGTCACGGTATACTAAGGTGTAAATGTCACCACCCTGGCATGCGGAAACGAAACCCTCTGTCCCTGAAATAAGCCCTGATGATCTGAGCAGAGCAAAAGTTTTCTCCTTCGACAAGGACTGTTTTTCTACATTTCTGTGAAAGTTTTTGTGTATTCTCTTTTCAAGTAGCTGTTGGTGACATTTTTCAACTTCTTCTCTCTTTACTACGGCTTCTAGAAGTGAAGCGTCTAGATATAGTAATGCACTTTCCTTACTTCTGATATTAAAATGTAGGCCAAGGGTCTCGGCGCCTGTTCCGAGGCTTTGTAAGGGAACGCACCTTTACCAAAATGAAGTGAAGATGCGCGCCCAAAGCTGGCGTGTGAAGACAACTTCTTTCATTCAGAAGTTCTTTGCAACATCTGGTCCTGCAGCAGAAAAGTTCTTTGTGCTTCTAAGTGCTTCCTTCACCTCTTCGGCAGTGATTGATGGATGTTAAGAGATGTTTTCAGATGTTAAGAGGCTGTCACAAATTTCTGCGAAGCGGATGATGCTCTCAGTGTCTTCCTTCAATTCCAGTGTTAGGATCATGTAAATCTCCCTTTAAAAAGTTTCGCTGAAGGGGAGCGATGGGTCGGCGAGAATCGATTGATTCTCCTTTATTGTCAGCAGCTTTAACTTGTCCCGTGTGTGACGGTAGATCCTCAGTTCTTGGGCGAAATTCCAGACCATTTCCGTAAACAGCCGACCTTATGTTATGTGGTTGATCACTCACCGAACATGGAACTAACTGTTTTGTTCATCGAATGTTCTTGTTTAGTTGGTGCAATCGTCTTTTGGACTTTTGATCCATCAACGGTTTTATCCTTCTATTTGAATCAGACAAAGCTCTCGCCACACAGGAACCTAAACAATTGAGGCTCTAGAGGTCAAACTTCTCCGGGATATGCTCACAAAGGGAGGCATTAATTTCAGCTAGATGTTTGGGCTCAGGCAGAATCTAGTTTTCGAGAGGTAGGCAGCTTGATTTCGCAAAGAATGTCGCGAAACACGTCAAACCTCTGTTTGTTTCTGACACCATGGAGTGTGCATATGCGCTATAAATCATCCGTGATCACGGGTATTGCTGGCATCGTAGCATTCTATCAAGTCATCCTTGAGTCGATGCGGCCAATCAATGTAAGCGCTTTGCAGGTTCTTCGACGTGTTCCCATCTAGTGTGTATAATGCAGCAAGAACGTTGGCGGATGCAAGCCGTAAAACCAAATCAACGGCTGATCATAAGACCGAAAGACGAATGCATCAACTTAGCACAAATATAGGCTGGGCAAGACAGTACACGTCCCGAATTCAATTTGTGATTGAATACATAACGCCTGACAGGAATTTAACTGCTATTAACCTTTCATTAAAACAATTCGAATCGCATGAAAAAAAAACATCTTGCCCCGCCGTATTTTGTTGTTTTTCTAAAAAATGACTCAATTACAATTCATTATTCATTATTGTTTCAATATAAATAATAGATATTTTTATCTTACTTGCACCATAATGATTGGACCTCCATATCCTCTTAAATAGGGTTTAACTCTGGCAAGTACTGCTTCCAGATATTTTTTCACATATTCCATGTAATCTGCAGAATATAAAAATTAAACCTTTTTATTTGCATTACTTACATATTTAGGTGCAGGTAAATGCTCTTCCATATATACTATAACCACTATTATTTTTATAACGCTGGTCTTTGGTAAGAAAAATAAGTTTATGGTTCATCTTATTTTGAGCTTTGTTTCAGTGCCTAGATCGTTGGCAAAGCTGCTGACATACTTCGTATTCCTAAGCTCTGCGATAACCAAATAATTCACTGACCTAGACATCTAACGAATGGTTTTCTCTTAAAACTTTATAATATATATTTTTATTGATGAAAAAAATGTGAATTAAGTTCTATGTGCTTCCAAATATTCGTATATAAATTATTCAAACGCGGAAAATAGAAATTATATTTCAAAACATCTTAGACTTTCTGTAATGAATTCCAGAAAGTATGTAAAATGGAGGAATGAGCTATAAAGAACAAAGTATGTCAAGTCTACTATTAGGGGGAAAAGAAACGTACACACTACAACGCGAGTTTCCTGGCTCCCTCCAGGAAACCACCAGAAAAGAAATTTATTTTAAATGAAGTGCTTCTACCCTGAAAAGAAGGATAAAATGAAAAATAGCACCTGATTGTTTCTAAGAAGGACCAGGAAGCACAATATTCTAAATATAGAAGAATTTCAGTGTATAAAACAGTCTCCGGATGGAAAGGTCATTAGTATATTTCATTGAGAAGTGGCAACGTTTCGGACTTGATATAGTCCCTTTTCAAGCCTATTGAAACCAAAAGTTTTTTTCAGATTTTATAGAACATTTCCGTGAATGTGGACACACACACATTTATTTATACATTCATGTAGGAGTCTCATTCCATCCTGGATTGACTTTAATTTGAATTTTTGTTACTATTTTTATTCATTTGATGAAATCCTAGCTGACAGCTGAAGGCCAATAACGGACTCTTTACAATATAGGAAGCGGTAAATAGAATGGCTTATACTGCCTAGTAGAAATACGGGGTATTTTAAGGTTAATACACCGCAAAATATCACTACAGTCTATTACACAGATTAGTAGGTTATATAGGAAATTTTTTACTGTCACTGTTCGACATTCTGGTAATGGTAGAGTTGAAAAGCTGATGCATAACTGAACGTAATCAGATACTCTTGGTGGGTGTGTTCCCTCTTTCCGAAATACAAGATATTTCAGAGAGTATTTCTAAATATTCTCAAGCAACATCAAATCTTTTTAATATTTCGGCGTCCACATAATTGACGCATATTCCAGAATAGATCTAACGAAAGAATTATAACTGTACAACAGACTAATTGTTTCCAGATCTCCAAACTGTCTCGACGTTCTGTTAACCCAATCAAGTGCTCAATTCACAGAGGCCATGGCATTACTTATACAGCGTGTTCCACCACCTACTGGCGACACACTTCATATCACGTATTAGGTGATCCCCCGTCGAGTTGCCGCCCTTCCATTGTTTATTTCAGAACGCAAAGTGCGAACCTCAAAAACATTTTTGACTTTTGAATCCTTCTCTCTCACATTTATTAACAAGGTTTAGCAATCCAAAAAACCTATCCCTCAGAATTTCTGTTACATAACTTGTAACAAAATTTTATAAAACCTGAACATTGGCGAAGCCTACTAAACTTGCTTTCTAGAAAATTTGTAAGCAAGCTAACATGACACTTTTACCAAAAAAATGTTACTTTTGTCGGTTCCTCTCAGAATTTCTGTCACCTAACTTTTAACAAATCTAAAAAAAAATCTCAACACACACGGTCCCAGAAAGTGTTCTTTCTTGAAAATTTGGAACTACAATTTAAGTAACAAAACTTATTTTCTAACATCAAATGTCACCCTTCTCGATTCATTTCAGAATTTGTATTGCATAACTTGTAACAAAATTAACAAAAACTTGAAAATTCGCAGAGCCGAGCAAACCTGCTTTCTTAAAAATTTCTAAGCAAGCGTAACATAATAAATTTACCAACAAAAAGTTACTCTTTTCGGATCCTCTCGAAATTTCTGTCACCTAACTTTTAACAGATCTAACCAAAAAATCTCAACATATGCGAACCCAGAAAACTATCTTTCTTGAAACTTTGTCACTAAAATTTTAATAACAAAACTGAATTTTCAACAAAAAAAGTCACCCTTCGCGATTCTTTTCAGAATTTATATTACATAACTTGTAACAAAATTAACAAAAACTTGTCACTGTACTTCCCCTATGCTTTAGCATAGGAATTTTGAAATTGAACGTCAAGCCATCAATCACTGAATTTTAGTGATTGTGAATTCCGTTTTCTTGAAGCTCCTTCGGCTTTAACGAACATATTCTCATCACGTGTCTTGTCAGAAGAAAATGTTGAAAGCAAATCGTAAGATCTAGTTTGAAAACAATTTTGACATTTTATTGTACCTTGTGTTTTCTTTCCAGAAATTCAATTTGTTTATTTGTAATGTCATGTTTCACGATTTGAAAAAAAACTACGCATCCTATCAAAAAATGATTAATAAAGAATTCGCGGCTCTTTTCTGGGGTGAAGAACTTTTGTCTTTTTTATTTATTTCTCGGGTTGTTTCACTCATCCAAAAAATTAAGTTTTATATTCTCATTGTTGTTTTTTATGAATAAAACAAAAATTACGCGTCCCATCAAAAAGTGATTGATAACAAAATTGTAAATATTTTTTGATTGCACAATTTTTTGTTTTTACCTTTTCTCGTTTCTTGCATAGTTTAACCCGCAAAATGAAATTTTTCATTGTTTTTTGTGGGAACAAAACTTGAACTTCCGATTTTCCGAAAAAATTCAAAAAGTTCCCAGATAACAAAATGCGCGCAATGTGTGACGCACGTGCGCCGCACGCGTGCGACTTTTGTCTCACGGCGTGCGCGCAGCAGATGTCGCAGCTGCATCCGCATATGCGTGACAGGTGCGTCGCACCTTGTGTGGGTCGCACATTGTGCGAGTATAGTGCGAGCTCACGTTGAGAATTTCTCCAGATGATATAAAATATTTTAATTAAAATTTTTAAATAAAAAACAGGTAATTAATGTGGAACGTAGTTTTATTTGAAATAAAAAGGTCTTTACTATGACATAAAACGAATATTTTAAGAAGTCTTTTTGCTATCCCCAAAATATTAACGAATTCAAATATCGTCGAAATGAGCATATTGAAGATCACAGAATGGTATTAAGATTACGTAATATATAGCTATAATAATGATAATAATAATAATAATACATTGAATCTGGGACGATCTCAACTAAATAATATAAAATTTATGGTGTCATCCTGTCTACAGCCTTAACTAATTTTTCACAAATCACATCACAAATTAGAATTTGGCTTTGTTTAATTTTTTTAAATGGCAGTTTTTGTTGCCGTAGCCGAAATGCATGAAGTGTTAATCTGTACATTCTCATGAGCATGGAAAATAAACATGAACAAGAAATACGTAATCGTATTACATGTGATAAATAATGAACATGAACACATTCAAATTATCTTAAGATAAGTAATACTTAATACAAATTCAGTAAAAGTAATACTTTTCCAAGATTAAATTTTAAACAACAGCAGAGATAAAGCGACGCTATAAGTTTCGTTTGTAATGACGCACTAATCACAGTTCCCCTACGTCGGCTTCTCCTTCAGACGAATTTTCATGTGAACTCTGCCTCATTTCTTCTGCATTGTTAGTCTCTATTTCTGCGGTGGATGATTTCTGGGCCTTTCTAAACCGTTGTTTTGTAGCCCGAAGAACTTCCTGCATTTCATATTTGTATTCAATGATGTTTTGTGGACTCGGGAATGAGTGGCAGTGTTTTGCTGCTTCTAAAATCAAAAGTTTGAATAAAATAATGAATAAATAACTAATGATCAATGAATGAATTTATTAACCCTTACGATTGTAAAATTTTTTTTGGTACCTTCTCGCTGTAACCGGGGTTCTGTAGGACTCAAGGGGGTATAGTAAATTTCTTTTGGCTGTCACAGACACTTGTTTACAGCGTAAGGGTTAATGAAGGATCACAGCAGTTCAATTTAAATGAGGAAACAAAGTGCTTACAAAATGAGCAAAAAAAATTATAAATATAGTTAAATGCAACACCCGAGATCGAGTTCACAGCTAGTTTAATATTTTGTCTAATGTATTTTTTTTTTTAATTTCTGACACAAAGGAGTGAAAAGGGTTGCGATCCTTGAATAAATAACATAATAAATAACAAATTAATGATAAATTACCGTATAAAATACTGGATGTAACTGCGTTACCGAATTCTTCTGTGCCATTTACTTTTTTCCAATTAAATTGGCATACCAGTTCATCTTTCATACCAGTCTTTAATGCGCAATTCAGAAATTCACGCACTTTTGCTTCTCCTAGACGTTGCAAGTGCTCGTACTGAAATGAAATGTAAAGAATAAATACAATGGAAGTACATTTTTGGAAATAAAATAAATATCGGCCTGTATATGAATGCATAATACTAGCAATTTTTAAAAAAGACACCTATTAAGTCTGTTAGCTTTTCCTTGTTAGCCTCCAACTCGTAAAACTCCTCTAAAGTGCTTAAAGGAAATCCTTGGGGTAGTTTATATAAATTTTTCATTATTTTATCTCGTCCATCGATCCTTTCAGCTAGAAGTGTAGGTATCTTGCCGATTGACTCTAATATATTCCGAACTTTCGACTTCAATTTGTCATTTTGAGACTTCAAATAGCTGTAATATAAATTGATGTTATTTTTCTTCTAACAGATATTTCTAAATTAAATTAAATTTACTTTGGGAGTGAATAAGATAAAATTTGTACATACAGAAAACTTTTTTAAATATTTTACTTACAGTAAGGAATTATCCACTCGTTCGCAAAAATTTTGAAATCTTTGTAGAAGTTTTCTCTTTGGTTTTCAACATGCACACTGCCTTGCCAGGCAAAGTAAGGCGATGGTTTTCCATTCGTTGGATGCCCAACATTGTTTATCACAGACTCGAGATCATCGATTTCTGACCTGTTTCGTGGAGGTGCTTCTTTTCCTAAATGGATTTGTACTTGCTCTTGCAAATTTGAATTCTTAGAAATCGTTTTATTGGTATTAATTTCATGTGATCGAGATTTCACTTTAGGCACAGGTTTATGTTGCGACAGAAATTTATTTGGTTCAAATCTAGAATTGGAGGTTTCAGAGCTGATTGTGTTTGTTACTGAGGGCTCGTTAGGCTAAATCAGATGCACCGTATTTTTGAATTTATTTATGTGATCATTAACAGATTTTGAAAGGCCTGTAGACAATTTCGTTTCCTTTCAGGAGCCTCATCTGAAGAAGCAGTTAATAGAATTTTTGGAATTTTAATATTCCGGCCACTACTGTACTATCGGATAAGTTTCTGAACTTTAGTAAGGGTTTTCTTTGACCTGTCCATGATCCTAGAACAATAATATTACATTGTAACTTAAAAGGAGTTTATTTGTGAGGTTCCATATTACATTAATTGAAAGTGTATAATATTTTGTGATCACAGAAATGATTTTCAATAGGATTCGTTAAAATAT
The DNA here is from genome assembly GCA_932178445.1 of Andricus quercusramuli. Taxonomy (NCBI): domain Eukaryota; kingdom Metazoa; phylum Arthropoda; class Insecta; order Hymenoptera; family Cynipidae; genus Andricus; species Andricus quercusramuli. The sequence goes on along the minus strand of CAKNXH010002104.1, from coordinate 38,569 downwards.
TGCAACATTTGAAGGGTTGTAAATTAAAGAATAGTAAACTTCGAGTGTTTTAAATAAGATGTACAATAAGAAATTAACATTGTCTCCACAGTTTTAATTTTTTTTCACGGTTTTAGATGTAAATAATAGCATATCACGCAGACTGCTGACGGGAAATAAAAGAGTGGCAGAGCGGGAAGAAAAGCGGGAGGGCATGATGGTGAGAAGAATAAAGGTAGGAAAAGAGAGGGTGACGATCATTTGTGTGTATAGAAGGAGAGGAGAAGAGCAAGGATGGAGGGTATTAAGGGAATGGACGGAGGAAAGGAATGAAGAGTTGGTCTTGATAGGATGAGGCTTAAATGCATTGACAAGAGAGTTAGGGGAGGAGATCTGGGATGAAGAAAGCGAAACTTTCCGAAGAAATTCCAAGCACATGGAGATAGATCGGGAGGGTAAAACTCTTTTGAACCTGTTAGGAGAGGAGGGGTTGTTTATCTGCAATGGAAATATAAGGGGAGATGAAGAAGGGAAAGTGACTTTTATAGGTAAAGCGGAGACAGTGATAGATTATATCCTAGCAAAATAAAAAATAAGGAAGAGAATAGATAAAGTGGAAGTAGGTAATGAAATAGGCTCAGAACACTTTCCGCTAATAGCGACATTGAAATGTTCAGGATGGAAGCGGCATAGCGAAAAAAGGGAAAAAACTAGCGAAAGAAAAGTAAAAATGGGTAAATGGGGGGAGGATGAATTAAGAGAATTTAAAGAAAGAATGGATAGCAAGAAGATTAGAGGAATGGATGGGGAAGACGTGGACGCGCGCCTTAGAAAGCTAAAAGAACTAACAGAGAGGATAAAAGAAGAGGCAAGGCCAAGAAAATAGGAGACGAGATTGAAGAGAAGATGGTGGGACGCAGAATGCAAGGAGAGTAAAGATAGAATGAAGGAAAATGTAAAGAAGTGGAGTGAAGGGGAGATAGGGAAACAGGTGTTTAATAGGAGAAAGAGAGAACATGAAAGATTATTAAGTGATAAAAGGCAGCGACAGAAAAGTAGGTATGTGGAAAAGGTGGAAAAATCAATCAGGGAAGGGAGGGAATGGGAAGTGATCAATAGGGAACGAGGAGGAAGGAAGGGCACCAATAAGGAAATCTAAATGGATGAGTGGACCGCGTACTTCAAGCGACTGTTGTGAGGAGTGGAAAATAAGGTGTTAGGTGAAAAGAGGAAGCTAATAGAAGGGGAAGATGATATCAATGACGGGATAAGTAGGGAGGAAGTGAATAGAGCGATAGGTAGGCTTAAAAGAAACAAGGCAAAAGGTGAGGACGATATTGAGAACGAGGCTTTGAGGTTTGGTGGAGAAGTGGTGAGAAAGGAAATATGGGAGGTATGAAAAAAGGTGTGGAGAGGATATGGTTGGCCTAAGGAATGGAGGACAGGGTTGGTGGTACCGATAATTAAGAAAGGTTACAAAATATATACGGAGATACTCAGAAAGAGATTATAAAGGGAGGTGGAAGAGAAGGGGATTATTCCACACAATCAGACTGGCTTCAGGAAAGGTATGGGAACAGTCGACAACATTTACTTTAAAGCGGCTTTTGACTCGGTAAACAGGGAGGTGTTATGGCAGGTTGTGAAAGAGAGGGGGGTGGATGAAGACTTGGTCGAGAGGATGAAGGAGATATTCGAAGAGACTGAAAAGAAGATAAGGGTGAGGATTGCGAAACAAAAAGGGGAGACTTTATGTAGTGGAAGAGGGCTTAGGCAACGATGCTCACTGAGCCCACTACTATTCAGTCTCTTGTTGGCATATCTAGAGGAGAAACTGGAGAAGAAAGGAAAAGGGGGAACGGTAGTGGGAAATAGCAAGGTATATTCCTCAGCATATGCAGACGATATAGTATTATTAGCGGATGACGAGAGAAAGATGAGTCTCATAATGAGAGTGTTTGAGGGGTATGTGAGTATTAAAGACTTAACGGTAAATGTAAATAAAACGAAAGTGATGATCTTTAGGAAGAGAAGGACAAGGAAAAAATATGAATGGAAGATGTACGGGGACAAAGTGGAACAGGTTGAGGAATTTAGTTACCTAGGCTTCTGGTTTGAGTCGAAAGGAGGGGTTGAGCTACAGGTGAGGAGAAGGATAGAATGTGCAACTAAAGTAATGGGGCAGGTGTGGGGTATAGGGAAGAGAAGGTTTCAAGATGACTGGAAGATGAGGCTGTGGATTTTTGATGCGTTGGTGTGGTCAGTCCTAAGTTACGAAGTGGAGATCTGGGGTTGGAAGGAGCACAAGAGGGTTGAAAGTATGGAAGCGAGATTCTTGAGATGGGTAACGGAAGTGAGCTGGAGCTGTCCAGGATATATGTTGAGGGAGGAATTAAGTAGAGGTAAAATGGTTATTAGAAAGATGAAGAGAGCATGGAACATTGTGGAGAAACTAAAGATGGGGGAGGAAAGCAGGATAGCACAAGCTTGTCTACGGGAAGTAGTAAAAAAAGAGACTAGGGGTAACACAGAAGGATCAAGGTGGGAGAAAGAGAGACAACAGAGGAGGAGAGAGTGCGATATGAGAGTAGATGTCAGAGTATGGCAAGAGTAAGAGATTGAACTGATAATAAGGGAGGGAGAGGAAAGATGGAAAAAAATCGTGGAATCTAAGTATAACAGTTGGTATAAGGTAGTGAAGGCTAAAGGAGAACCAGAATATTTAAGAAAGATTAAGAAGGAGAGTAAATGGAACCAGGTCATACGATTTAGGATGGGAGAAGGAATGAGAGAGTGTAGGTACTGGATTGAAGAGGAGAAAAGAAGATGTAGAGTCTGTTGCTGCGAGACAGAATCATGGGGGCATGTTTTAGAGAGATATACGGGAGATGAAACATTTGGTGAGAGTGTGGATGACAGGATAAAGTGGATCTTGGATGGAAGTGGACAAGGGGCAAGCTGGATGATGAGACTGGAAGACATGAGAGAAAGTAAGGGGCAGGTAGTAGGGAAAGGCCAAGCGCTCACTCCTATAAGAGGACATCAAAGTAAAATTAAAGTAAATAAAACGTTAAAAATCATGTGAGCGGAAATGGTAAGAGGAAACGGAAGCCCAGAAAACTCAATAGTCAGCAAATCTCGAGAGTAATTTTGTTAAGACCAAGCGATAGCATATAATTTAATATAACTAGAATACTAGTCTATAGATATTAAGTATTATTAAGGTAGTATAAGTGGTTTTGTAACGTACTGTAAAGGGAGCAGAGGCCCTCAAACCCGTGAAAGGGAGAGAATAAATACATACATACATACATACATACATACATACATAATAGCATATCAAAAATTTGAAATGATTTGATTTTCTTATAGAAAAAAAATTCCCGAAAACAGCTTTAAAAAAGGTGCCAGTTATCAGACTACCCCCTTAAAGCAGAAATTAAAGCAAAAATCTTCAAAATACGTGGAAACTCATCATACTCTTTTGAATTCCCTTAAAATTTCTATAAATCCTTTGAAATCCCATGAAAGACTTCCTATTGTAATCTCTTAAATCCCTTAAGATCTCTTAAAATCTATTAAAAGTAATATCTTTCAAACCTTTGAAAATAACAAAATAAAATTTATCCAATATTCGTAAGTCCTTAAAATTTTCTTAAAACTGTCAAATTGAGAAATAATGTTCAATCTGATTCATTAAAAATTGCAATATAGTTATGTGATATCCTGGTAGTGACATTTGAAGGAATTGGTAATATTTTTTCAATACAAATTAAATAAATTCTTGGTTAAAAAATAGACTCAGTGTCATTTCCAGATTTTTTCCGGTTATAGAAAATTCCAGGCTTTCCGTTTCAATTTTTTTTAGAAGATTGGCCGACATTTGGTCGATTTAAAATTTTGATTTGAAGGAGGGGTATCAATAAAAACTATATTTCGAAATAAAATGGATTTCTTTGTCTTTTCGTATTTGCACATCATTTTGGTCAAATTTAACGGGAAAAATAGTTATTTTGTAAAGCTTTAATGTAAAGTTGTACATCTTGAAAAGGGAATATTTTCAGCCATAAGCATAATTTTGCTCATATTTTTTATTTAATATCTGAAAGAAAAGATTTATAAGAAGTATATGGTAGGGGTAACCGACGTGAAAATAATTTGTATAAATATTTCAAAAGATTGGAATTGTGAAGAGTGTACCCCTTTCAATTTGTACTTGAGGTATATGCAAGAATTTAAAAAAATCCAATTTTTGTAACAGAAATATTCACACAGAACTCGTGAAGACACAGAATTGCATATTTTACCATTTTTAAGATTTGCAATTTTTACAGTACAATTAAAAATAACTAAGATTTAAGCAAATTCATTTTCAATACTTATATATCATTCTCATTATTCGACTGTGAACGCTTTAAGCTTGAAGGTAAACATCTTTATTAAAATAGTTTCAGTATAAAAATGTACAGTATCTTAAAACATTTGAAAGTTTAATTAGTCTGCAATTTTTAATATAGCAGTTTGAAAATTTTTTATGGAGACCGTTACGTTTTGAAGCAATTTTTAATGTTGAAAAAATTTTCACAACTTTATATAAGAAATCATTGAATCTCTAAGAATTTCACTTGAAAATTATTGGAGTATCTTCAAAATGTATCTTCTCATTTTGAGAACACAATTATATATAGTTGACCGTTTTTCAAATGTTTGAAATTAAATCAATACATAAGAGTAAAAAGTGGATAACCACCAAATATAAAATGATTTCTAGAAGTGCCATAAGAAAATTCTATTAAATTTATAAAAGTACGTGAATATTATTTATTATTATTAAAAATATTTCCGGGTAGTGACACATAACCCTAATTTTCAATATAGCGGTAAATAAACATACCACGTACATTGTAGAATGCATTATGAAAGTAAAAGAAAAGCACATGTCAGAGTAAATGACTTTAAGAATAAATATTAATTATCTTACCTACCAGAAGATTATCACAATTTTCTGTAAATTTGGAAAGATTCTTAAGAAAAAACTATACGCACTTCATCAACTATCAGAAACAATCGACAACATGACGTGACAACTGATCATCACAACCTAGCCTAACCAACATAACAGAAACGACATGTTGAATTTTATTCCAGCCACGTGATCATGCGGGAACATTACAAATCTATTAATATAGTAGTGGTTAAATAAATTTTAAAAACATTAAAAAATATTTAAAAGTAACTTTGGCACATTAGTTTCAAACTTCTAGCTTGTAAAAACTTGAGCATTGAATTAGTCTCTCGATACTAGTAAACCAAAAATAAACTTCTAAAATTTAAATTTATTTCAGTTAAAAAAATTTCTTTTTTTGCAAGAAATTATTAAAACTAATTATTTTTACAAAATTACTGATATACAATATTATTATCAAAAAATGGGGTTATCGTTAATATTTCATGTGTAAATAGATGCATATCACAAAGATATACGTACCTCTCACATGGTGCGACACATATGCCTCGCACGTACATGCCTCTTACAACATGCGACGCATATGCACCGTACTCTACACGCACCGTGTGCCTCGCCTTTTATGCGAGTAACGTGTTCCGCACGTTTGCTATCTGGGTTATTAGGATGATGTTGTAGAACTCCTGGAAAGCAACGTTTTTCCTCTCCTGCCTTTTTTTCATATCATGCGTTGTTTGGCTTAAAATTTTCATTTTCGTTTGTTTTTTTGAATTTTGTAAATGCATAACTCGGGTAATTTTTTTGTATCGGAAGAAGTTATTCGGATTCCGTCTTTGTTAGCACTAAAAATAACCGTAGATAAAATTTTCAACCCTTGAAAAAAGTGGTCTCCAAAATTTTTAAAATGCTGTAATTTGTTAAATTTGCATCCAAAATAGCTGGATAACAAACCAATTCTTTCCTCACACACCCTTATGAAGTGTACTAAAGGGCAATCCAATCCAATGATTCTTTCAAATGTTACCGTGTTTACAGTCTACAAACACAACGACGACAACGACATACAGACACAGACGTGAAAACTATTTTTTCTGATATCTGATTGAATCTGCGAAAGTCAGCTTCTACATAAAACTAATACCTTCCCATTGATGAGAATGTAAAAAACAACTGAACATTCACGAAGCCTAGAAAAATTTCTTGCTGGCTTTGGTGCCAAGATTTAAAGAAGCAAACACATTTTCTAACAAAAAAGTAATATTTGTAAACATGCGTGCAAATAAGCTTTCGAATAACATTAAACAGATAAATTAAAGTAAATTCAAGGTCGACATTTATCGAAATCCGCAAAAGTCATTCTTCACATGGAACCAATATTTTCTAATTGAAGAGAATGTAAAAAAGGACATTTCTGCACTGGATTTGCGAAAACACACATTTTTGCTGGTTTCTGCTACATCACATCATGAGCTCGTGTAGCGAAACTAATGACCATTGATCCTTTGAAAATTCAATGTAGGTAGTGAACTAAGCTATTAATAATAATTATTATTTTATGTAATTGGTTAACATGCATGGGTATTGAAAGTCATTTCTCAATACAAAAAATTTGTTAAATGGTCTCGCTCGGTATGAGATTCAACCGATTCTAACAGAATGGACCAACCAAAACACAAGTTTCACAATCCAAAACTTTAAGCGACCAATAAGCGATCGAACAAGAACATCCATATCAAACATCGAAGCAAAACATCGATTTATCGAAAACATCGAAGTTGAAATATCGATGTGGAAAACGTCGACGTCGTAAGCGAAATATCAATGTTTCGATTTTATTCGATTTTGATGTCCCATCACTTGATTCTATTCCTTGTGAAAAGTTGTTTTTTCTCAATTTGAAAAGCTCAATTCAGAATAAGTAAAAATTTGTATTCTTCCTTAACGTGCAAAATCCAAAAAGTACGTAATTTTTGAAAATGGAATCTTACCGGAAATCTCTTACGGGACAAAAAAGCGATTTATTTCCTAAAACAAAAAATTATCAGGAAAATAATTTTTTTTCTAGTGAAAAGTTTTTTTTGCTCAGTTTTAGAAACTCAATTCAGCATAAGTCGAAATTCGTATTTTTCTCTAACGTCAATTCAAGAAAGGACCCCGCACAAAGTATAAGTAAAAGGCCTTTGGTCAAATTCGCTATAACTTTGGGGAATAATTCTTGATGTGATTCTGATCAAAATTCGTCATGGGCATAACCCCCAATTATCAACTGTTTAGGTATTAGAAGCTCCGTAAGGTAGTAGAGTGTGTTATTCTTGTGCTTGTGGTGACCGATACCTGCAAGTATATACTTTTTTACAACTGTAGTGTTTTTCTTATGTGATTGGGTATGAACAAGAGAAATCCTGTGTGTTTGTGTGTGAGTGTGTGTGTGGGAGGGTATTTGTTGTGTGTGAAGAGTGTGAAGATAGTTCGTGTTTTGTGTGAGGATGAGTCAAAGAGTATAACTGTTAATGAAAAGGGTGGGTAACGGTGTAGAATAGTAAGCATGGGAGGGTGATGTGTGTAAATGTGGGGTGGGGCGAGGGGGGGGGGGGTGGTGAGAGATTTTTCTTTGTGTTTGGGTGCAAATGTTTGTATGAAGAGAGGAATTTAGTGTATATGATTGACTATGCTGGAAGAGATTGTTATGTGAGGGTCAGTGGGTTGATATGATATGATCAAGGAGGGGGGATATTTATCAAATAGGTAAGAAAGTACAAGTCTCAGCAAAGAGAGAAGATGTTGATGAGTGCGACTGAAAATGGGAAAGACTGTTGGAAATGTAGGTTAAAGTGAGGGCGGAAGGGTTATTACTTTTGTTTTATACAACCAATTATACACCAATCTAGAACTCCCATCATACATATGCTTCCATGTACCCAGTCATGTACAACATAAAAATTATCTTCACACCAACATACAGTATATTAATCACCTTCTACACTAACAAATGCACTACATCTTCCATGCTTATACTCACTGGCTTCCAACCCTCAAACTATCACTTACAAGTATTCACGCACATCACATATTGTCTAAAACAAAAGTAATAACCACTCCGCTCTCACTCCAACCTACACTTAGAACACTCTTTTTCATTTTCAGTCGCACTCATAAACACCCACTCCTTCTGCTTAGACTTGTGCCTTCTCACCTATTCAATTCATATCCCCCCTCATTGATCACATTATACCAACTCAATGACCCTCTCAAATAACAATTTCTGCCAACATAGTCAATCATATACACTAACTTGCTCTCTTCATACAAATACTGGCACCCAAACACAAACAAAAAACTCTTAACAACGCCCTCACCCACATTTACACACATCACCCACCCCCTGCTCACTCTTCTACACCGTTACCCACCCTTTTCATTAACAGTTATACTCTCTGACTCATCCTCACACAAAGCACGATTTATCTTCACACTCTTCACACACAACAAATACCCTCACACACACACACACACAAGCACACAGGATTTCTCTTGTTTATACCCAATGACATGAGAATAACTCTACAGTTGTAAAGAAGTATATACTTGTAGGTATCGGTCACCACAAGCACCAGAATAACACAAGCTACTACCTTCCGGAGCTTCTAATACCTAACAACTTGATAATTGGGGGTTATGCCCATAACAAATTTTAATCAGAATCACATGAAGAATTATTCCCCAAAGTTATAGCGAATTTTACCGAAAGTCCTTTTACTCATATTTTGTGCGGGGTCCTTTAAGAAAAAAGTGCTTTTTCACCGAGGCCTGTTCTGAATTACTCGTTGAATCAATTTGAAACATCGAGTTCGCATCTCGGTTCTCAACCTATCAAATTTTCCACAAACCAACAGAGGAGCTAGAAATGAGTCTTATGAAAAATACTAATTCCACGATTAATTCAAAACAGGCTTAAGTGAAAAGGTACCCTAATAGTACATTGTGCAACAAGCGGGAAACACAGCTGTTTATTAACAAGAAAATCATGCGAGTTTGGGCTCTTTCACACGATTGCAGATCCGCAACTTGCGGACTTGCGCAATTCATGTGTTGTGAAAGTAGAGTTTTCCGTCAGCGAAAAAATTTCCGAATAGCGGTAATATGAACGTTCGATTTTTTTAAAATAGAAAATTGAATGAGCTTCAAATGATAGGCAAATGTATTGAGCTAAACACATTTATGGAAGAATATCGGTGAGGCATTAAACAGATCTTTCAATGTTTCAATGAAAAGAAACCGGGACATGCATGTTAGAACTCAAGCATAATTATCAACCTTCCTGTAATTTTTAAATAGTCAAAAACTATTGTCGTTGAACCCAGCAAGCGTTCTTTAGTAGAGAAGGAATCTCAAAACTGAACTCAACCGTTATCTTTGGTTGAATTTATTATTTTTGTGGGGACCTATCCGTCTACTCTCGTCCGAGAGATGCTATTACCTAATGCTCAATGGGACAAGCAATTTCTCTAAATTTTGCGAGGCCAAGGTGAAAGACAATAAATTGGTTTCAATGAAACACTATAAGACATATATATATAT
>CAKNXH010002104.1:0-24867 GCA_932178445.1 Andricus quercusramuli | reverse complement strand
ACTTCAAACTGCTTTAAATATCGTCAAGAACTACACAGGAGAGATTGGGATGGACTTTGGTTTGGACAAGTGTGCCAAAATTCATTTGAAGAAAGGAAAGATTACTGGCGTTCCCAAGGACCCTGAGCTTGTGGATATAAGTGTTATTAGACATCTTAACACTGGAGAGACCTATACATACCTGGGCGTGCCTCAAAGCCGCATTCAGGACGTAACATCAGTGAAGGAGTCTCTCCGAAGCAGATACAAGCATCTTCTTCGACAGATTTGGTCTTCCAATCTGTCGGCGTTGAACAAGGTATCTGCGACTAACATGCTTGCCGTCCCGGTTCTACTCTACTCGTTTGGGGTGGTTCAATGGACGAAGAACGAGCTTAAGGCCCTTGATGTCACCACGCGTAAGATCATGCATATGCATAAAAGCTTGCATATCAATTCGTCAGTTCCGCGATTATACATTTCACGCCAGCAAGGCGGACGCGGACTTCTGAATCTCCAGTGTCTTCATAACCGAATTGTTTTGAGTACAGCTTACATCGTTGCGAATGGCAGAGATCCTCTCCTAAAGATGGTCAGAAACCACGAGATGATTGGCGAAGGGGCGTTCCTTTACAAAGCCGCGGAGCAAGCTGCCGAGACCCTTGGCCTGAATTTTAACATCAGAAGTGAGGAAAGTGCATTACTCCATCTAGATGCTTCACGTCTAAAAGCCGAAGTAAAGAAAGCAGAGGTTGGAAAATTTCACCAAGAGCTACTCGACAAGCAAATGCACGGAAACTTTCACAGAAATGTAGAAAAACAGTCCTTGTCGAAGGAGCAAACTTTTGCTTTCCTCAAATCATCAGGGCTCAATTCAGGTACAGAGGGCTTTATTTTCGCATGCCAGGACGGTGTAATCTCCACCTTAGCATACCGCGCCCGCATTTTATGTCAAGAAGTTCCCAGTGATAGGTGCAGAGCGTGTCATGCACACGCTGAGTACCTAGAACATATACTATCGGGGTGTCCGACCCACGCAGGAACAACGTATATCTATAGACATAATGCGGCCCTAAGAGTACTTTATTACCACCTTTGTCGCTCTTACGGTGTTGGTCGCGACCCTGCCCTGCCGAACGCTCCAAGGGATATAGAGTCAATTGTCCGAAACGAGAAGTGCCAGATTTTCTGGAACTACGATTTTCGGGCAGCAGTCTCCGTTGCGCACTCGAGGCCTGACATTGTTCTCCAAGACTTCGAGAAACGAACTATATTCGTGATCGAATTCTCGGCTCCATCCGAATACAACATCACTGCAAAGGAGAAAGAAAAAGAGGAGAGATATCAAGACCTTAAAAGAGAGCTGCTTCGACTGTACCCAAAATATTCGGTACGAGTGATTGTTCTTGTGATAGGTGCTCTCGGAGGTGTGAAATTATCGCTGGTTCGTAACCTTAAAGCCATACCCGCGTGCCAAAAATATGCCAAGGCTCTTGCGAGATGGATGCAGAAAGCTGTCATCCTTGGGTCGCTTCGTGTCCTCAAGACACACGAGGGTTTCGCCGGCCTGTCGTTGTGATTTCGTGGTGCCCTGTGACCACCCATCTCACGGATGTGAGACGTGGCCATAGGTGTATTTTACCGCGGTTCTACTGGGGGCCATTGACATTTTTTCAAGATGGCAGTTGCTCTTAGTGGTACCTTGCGGTGGTTGTTTAACTTTGTTTTTAATTATATATATATATATAATTATTATTATTATTATTATTATTTCTGGGATGAGACCGTAACAGCCCATGACGCTCGGATAATCCTGTTGCGTCCCCTTGTGAGCCTAAGCATGACCCCATAGCCATCTCTATAAGGACAGGACTGCAGCCACGCTATTGGCTGATATCTCTGACTCACTGATGCAGTAATTGCCTGTAAGTGTTAGACGTTTGCCTGCAACCGCAGGGCAGTAACAAAGGAAGTGTGTAGATGTCTCATTATTCTTTCCGCACAGACGACAAAGGGGACTTTCTGCAAGCCCTATCTTATGTTTCTGGAATTAGCGAGGTACCTGTATGCCTCGCAGCCATGTCCCTCTGCAAAACTGCAGGGGCGTCTTTGCTGTGATGCAAGTTAATCTGAGTAATGGTTAGACCAGGAGCAGTCATTTAGGTCTGCTCCCGATCTTCCTGCGTATTAACAGGCTTGTCCTGTCCCTGGTCAGCAACCCTAAAGTTGACCTATCTAAAGTGATAGAAGGGCCTGTTGTTGAGGCCCGCAAGAGCCCTCGTTTGGGATTCAGGAATATACACGACTAGGAGATGCCTAGTCCCTCCTAGTGTGTCCCCTTCCTGAGGCTTTTCTTGCCTGCAATTCACCAGGACGCTGTCTTTAGTGAGGGGTTGAATTCCTCCAACCGACGGAGCACCTCAGACGGGTCTTCTGGTTCGCCCGGGAACCACGCCGTAGCCGTCACCATCTTCTGGAGCAACTCAACCCCACCCAACTTAAGGGATGCACCTTCCCACGACTCTGTCCCGACCACTGCTTTGAGTAGCCACGCTTTAGCCTCTAGGTCGGCTGCCACGAATACAAAGACCCCTCCTCTGCAGAAGGAGGTCACGAATCTTGGCCATTGATCTGGGGACACTTTTCCAAGCACCCTCAAGGTAGCCTCCCTGAAGATCTCGAACTGCTCCACAGTGAGCAACGAGTACGGGTAGTGGGTGTCGGCCACCACCACCGTCAGGGGGTCGGTCCTCTGAGCAGCCTTCAGCCCAGCTCCCGACGACTCTCTGTTCGTCGGCTGCTGGGCCGCCTTGTGCCTCTTCACAGGCTAGCCACCCCCGGTGGGGTGCCCTCTGCGCCTCTACCTTTCTTCTGGGCCTCAGTGTCTTGTTCAGAGGGAGCGTCAATCCCTCATCTCCCAAGGAAGCTGAGGGCACAGCCGTCATCTAAACTTGGCTTGCCAGAGAGACAGATAAGGAGGAAGGGGTTATGTTAGACCCGTCAACGCCCAACCCCTCACACCTCTTCGCCACCTCCCTTCTTACTCCTTCTTCTTTTTTCATTTTTATTGTTTTGCGTGTCCATATTGATTCCACGAGAAGCTAGGGAAATAAAGGTCCACCCCTGCAGAGCCCCGCATGCAGGGGTAAGCCCGTGTTAGCTAGGCTCTTTCACGCTTCTACCATACCGCAGTCACACATACCAGGAGAGCCCGCTCATAGGGATCCTTTTCCTTTCACCCGGGAGTGCCCGTTTATAGGGATCCTTTCAGTCATATCCATACACATGCAGGCCGAGGTCCTTTTGACCCCCATGTCCCACATTCATTGTGATCAGCCGACAATTATACATCTACAGGTACACCCAATCATTATAAGAGGGAATGGATGCAACCTACGTAGTTTCACAAATGTTCAAGATGAAATATTTAATTTGATGTTCTCAAGGGTGATCAGTCAATCACTATGGTTTGATAGCTGCTTGACGATCAACTGAAGAGGATTCAAATAGATGATGTTATTTGGTGTCGACCAGGTGATAAAATTAATTAGAAAATGTTAATATTGTTGTTATACTGGCCCAAAAATTTTTATTAGAAACTTCAACGTTTCGCCCTTCGACGAAGGGCCTCCTCAACCGTATCAATATGTATCGCCTAGACACAGAAGACATCACAAAAATATCACGCCGTATAAAAACGAAGTAAAAAATTGTTTTCTTATTTAAATTCTTTACCATCCTAATGAATCATGTCAATATAAAGAAAGAATTCCGGAGTAAAGTAAGATTCCGGAGTAAAAGTAAGAATAAAGTAAGATCCAGGATCTTACTTTACTCCGGAATTTTTTCTTTATATTGACATGATTCATTAAGATGTTAAAGCAAATTAAAAAGTAATGGACTCAACGGGCACCCTTGCCTTAGACCTCTTCCTGTCCAGAAAACCTCCCCTTTTTCCCCGCGTATCTTCACCCTAATCCTGGTTTCAGTGAAAATTTCCTTTATCCTCTCCAACAGCCCTTCTTCTATTCCCCTCTCTTTCATTGCCTGCCATAGCACTTTTCTGTTCACTAAGTCGATCCTGGGTAATAGCAAACTATACTCCCTAGCATACGCGGACGACGTAGTTCTAATAGCAGACGATGAGAAGCGGATGAACCTAATGATAAGAATTTTCGAAGAGTACGTGGGAACAAAAGAACTGACGGTGAACGTAGGGAAGACCAAGGTGATGTGCTTCAGAAATAAAAAGACCAAAATAGGTTACGTTTGGAAGATGAACGGACAAACAGTGGAAATTGTGGAGGAGTTCTGTTACCTAGGTTTTTGGTTTGAGTCAGGAGGGGGAAACGATTTGCAGGTGAGGGAAAGAATCGAAAGTGCGAGTAAAGTAATGGGCCAAGTATGGTGTATAGGAAAGAGAAGGTTCAAGGACGATTGGAGAATGAGGGTTTGGTTGTTTGATGCGTTGGTTTGGGCAGTATTGGGTTATGGAGTGGAGGTTTGGGGATGGAAGGAACATAGGAAAGTGGAAAGCATACATGAGAGATTTCTGAGATGGGTAATGGGGGTTAGTTGGAGTTGTCCAGGATACATGATAAGGGAAGAACTAGGAAGGGAAAAAGTGGTAACTAGACAAATTAAGAGAGCCTGGAGGTTTGAAGAGAAGCTGAAAAGGGGAGAGGGGAGCAGAATAGCACAAGTATGCTTGGACGAAGTTCGGAACAAGGAGACGAGAGGCAATTTGGGAAATTCAAAATGGGAGGGAGAAAGGAAAAAAATGAGGAGTGTTTGTGATATACAGGAAGGGGTTCTGGATTGGCAGAACATTGAATTAGAGCTATTAGTAAGACAAGGAGAAGAGAGATGGAGAAAGATTATGGATTCGAAGTACAATAGATGGTATATGATGGTCAAAGGGGTGACGGAACCAGAATATTTGCAAAAGATGAAAAAGGAAGACAAACGGAATAGGGTGATACGGTTTAGAATGGGAGAAGCAGTGAGAGCTTGTAGATATTGGATGGATGAAAAGGACAATCTGTGCAGAGTATGTGGGTACGAAGTGGAGTCATGGGCACATGTGTTAGAGAGGTGTACGGGAGAGGAAGATGGACAGTTGAGTGTGGATGAATGTTTGAGAGGGATCTTGGATGGTAATGGGCAGGGAGTGATGTGGATGAAAAAACTGGGAGAAATAAGAGAAAGCAAGGGATCAGGGTAGAGCCAAACGGGTAATCCTGTTTAAAGGAAAATATAGAGTAGAAAATTTTTAATTTTCAAATCGATCTAAATGAATTTGATGGTAAGAGAAGACGGAAGCCCGGGAAGATCGCTCATTGTCTGTAGTTTAAGAAGAGTAGTACTAAGATTATTGTTATTATATAAGGCGATGCATTAGAAAATAAGTAGCGGTTAAGCTAGACTAAGGATGAAATGTAAACATATGTACAGGGAGCGGAGGCCCTCAAACCCGTGAAAGGGAGAGTTCAAATATACATTAAGATGGTAAAGAATTTACATAAAAAAACAAATTTTTACTTCGTTCTTATAGGGTGTGATATTTTTTTGATGTCTTCTGTGTCTAGGCGATACATATTCATACGACTGAGGAGGCCCTTCGTCGAAGGGCGAAACGTTGAAGTTTCTAATAAAAATTTTTGGACCAGTATACCAACAATAATAACATCTTCTAATTGAAGAGGATTCAGTTAGCATGATTTATAGCTGCGGAAAATTCAGATCTCTTGAGACCAGTAACGCATATTTTACTTGAGACTTCACATACATAATATAATAATAACAGAGCAGTTTCAATTTAATATAAAATCAGAACGATACCAGACTCACCATGCGGCTTCACATCACTTAATCCTACCTATAGAGAGAGAGAGAGAGAGAGAGAGAGAGAGCAATATCACTTGCTTTCCAAATACTATTGCATAATTGGCTTTAAACCAAGAGGCTTAGACTACCTCGAAAATAACTTTTAATGAAGGACTTCACTTTCGAGAGAAAACGACAGCAAACCCTATGGGGTTACGCGAGATACCGTGGTCACCAAATCGACGGTCGTTCAATTCTTCCCGAATTCACAGAGGATCTTCGGAAACTGCTCATACGACAGCCTGGAGGTTTTGTTTAGAGGCTTCGTTGACTCCCTGTCAGTGGTTGGAGGTGGGGAATTTTGATTACTAAGTTATTTTTTTAGAAGAATGTGTTGGGAAATATGATGAGATAATATTATGTGAGACCCCTCCTTTAAGTTGTTCGTAATTGTTTCATTCTGAATCTGCTCTTTGCCCCATGAAAATATGTTCATTTTCAAGGAAGTGATGGCCGTTTCAAGTTTTCTTGTTCAAAAGGTTGGTTTAAGCAGGGGAGCAACGGATTAAATAGGGTAGCTGCAAAAGATCGTCGAGTGGAGAACGGCTGGAGAATGCAGGAAAAAGGAATTGGGTTACACCGACACGGTGTTTTACGCGCAGCAGCCTCGTGCGCGTCGCTTGTGTGGTACCTCAATACCTCCCGCGACCTGATAGTATGTGTGGGGGTCATTCAGTTATAACTGCGTGCGCTGGACCCATGTGTGCATGGAAGACCCGAGTGTTATGGTTTATACTTCTGTGATTCATTCTCTCATCCATTCCTTTCTACATTCCTTAATTCTCGTCTTTGTATGCTTTTGGGCTGGACCTCACCCTTTACATGCTACTTAAATCTCTCCAATTTTAGATTTTGTGTTTTTTTTTATCTCGGAATCGGTATTCCAATCGAATTTTATTTCGTTATTAGTCGCTCCAGCTCGCCCATTCTTTATCGTCATCATTTTAAAGTGATGACTTGGCGGCCTGATTGATGATCACTTTAGTTTTGTTGCAAACGTAGTGTCACAATTGAAGGAAGAATTATTTCAACTCCAAACAGATATTATTCAAGAGTTCAGAATTAATTTGTTCCTCATTTGAGTCAGGTAAACCGTAAATAAAACATAAACATACAGACATACATTTTATTTACGGTTTACCCTACTTGAGTCACATTGCTCGTCTGCCATTAATTTACATGACGGAACTGCTGCTCTAGGTGAAACCTAGACCTAAACTCTGAATCTCGAGATTTAGTTTTCATCGAGGGCCCCCACGGCGAGCCAAAATAACGAACCCTGTCACAACTGTTGTTCCAAGGAATCCAAGGACTTTTCAATCCTAATGAAATTTTCCTCTTCGGTTGAGGACGCTTCAGGCTGATTTCCCACTTTGGTTATCACTGACATGAGGTCTTCGGGTTCCCTCAAGATTGGCAACAACTTCGTTGAATTTAAATGTAACGCAGGGTCGTAAAGTATTTCAGTTTCTCCGGTTCTCATGACTACACCGTGAAAGATCCTTCCGTTAATCCGGAGCTGACATCCAGGTGCCAATTGCATTATTCCAATTCGGTGTAGCTGTACCAGCTCTGTTGTGTGATTGGTGCAGAGCAATTTTACGGTGATTGTAATGGAACATCTTATTTTGTCGACCAGGGTAATTAATTAATTAATTAATTTTCTGATGTTAAATTTTTGTTGAATACTGGTCAAATAATTTTCTGGAGAAATGATAAAAAATCTGCCTCAGCCCGGATTTGAACCAGGAACGCCATTATTCACGAGTGGAGCGTTAACCAATTACGCCACCGAGGCGACGCAGATAATTTCTCATTTCTCCTATATCACAGGCGACGCGAATCTGCTTCTCATTGACCTGTGAATTTCAAGTGATTCATTCTAATCTGAACAAATTTCACCGAATCTGAATAATGTTAATGGAAGACGTTATTTTGTCGAGCAGGGTAATTAATTTTCTGATGTTAAATTTTTGTCGATTACCAGTCAAATAATTTTCTGGAGAAACGAGAAAAAATCTGCCTAGGCCCGGATTGGAACCAGGATCGCCACAATTCACGAGTGGAGCGTTAACAGTTACGCCACCGAGGAAATTGAAATTTACAGGTCAATGAGACGCAGATTCGCGTCGCCTGTGATATAGGAGAAATAAGAAATTATCCAGTAATCGACAAAAATTGAACATCAGAAAATTAATTTGCGGTGATTGGTTTGATCAATGAGTAC
The DNA here is from genome assembly GCA_932178445.1 of Andricus quercusramuli. Lineage (NCBI taxonomy): Eukaryota > Metazoa > Arthropoda > Insecta > Hymenoptera > Cynipidae > Andricus > Andricus quercusramuli. Next base: position 16,775 of record CAKNXH010002104.1, on the reverse strand, counting down.
AGCTATCCATTTAACGAGGCAATTCTCGTACATTCACCTGATACCGAGTGTAATTAGTACACCATGTACCGGATGGGTTTCAACGATAGAATATCCAATAGGACGCTGAGGATTTGTTCTTTGTAGATAGCCGTGACCTTGGAGACGCTGGACGATTCCTCCAGATCCACCAGCGGTCCTGTAACTAAAAATTCAACATCTGGTTGATGACCGTGGATGTCACGGTATGTTGGTTCCAACTGTTCTGACGTCAAAAGCGAGAGATGTATACGAACTTGGCGGGACGCATGAATGACCTCATGGATTTGGCTGGCTGCTCGGAGGTTATTCGTCGCTACTGGCGCCTACCACTCTGAATGTACTACATACGAGATGTTCCCTTGAAGTTCATCAGGTTCGGGGGTTTTCATTTTAGGGTAATTGTCAAATTGCAGGCAAATTTTAGCACCTACAGTGGCAATCATATTATTATTTGGAATTAAATATTTCATAACGGAAATTGATCTCATCACATGTACAAATTTTAAATACAAAAGGGGCAGTTATGAAAATAAGAAATAATAATGAATCCATGCGCACGCGCATATAATTAGTCGTACGCTGTTCTATTGTACCGTACGGTAATGATGCGATAAAAATGTTAAAGTTTAATCTTGTTTAATGTTTGTAAAAAAATAACAGATTTTAATTATAAAGTCACCTACTTATGAAAGAAAACACCGCCAAACAAGTAACGAAATGGTTTTTCTAATTTTTTTTTCGCCCGAAAATGGTTTTTATCGCACGTACGGTAATGACGTTTTTGTTGTAAAGATGCACTTTTCAGTTTTAATATCGGATTCACAAAAACGAGAGTTAATATTTTAAGCTCAATTTAATAAAATCTTGTATTAAACGATACGCCTAATATTTCTGTGTTTATTGCTCAACTGTAACTACAATATTTTACTAGGAAAAAAGACGTACGGTGATGACGTCTGAAATGGCGAAAATTGAGGGACAGACTTTAAGGCTTTCACAATATTATTTATTTGACTTAAAAGATGTGCATACATTGAATTTATGTTCATGTGAAATTTACAAACTTGATACGTTAAGCGTTTTTCAGGTTACTCTAAAAAAAAACGGCGGAAATCAGTTCATCCTTGTGCGAAGTGAGGTTGGGACGCCGTACGGTAATGACGTTTTGGGTGTTCTTATATTAAATTGAAGTTAATAGGAACAGAAATGAAAAAAAAACTACTGACCCAGTAGTCCTAATAGCGGGGTTTCTTCTTCGGGTCCTTAGCCCAGCTGGTAGTTTGTGTGGAATTAATTTTTCGGTTCTTCATCTCATTTGGCACAGACTATCAAATCCTGGAGGACAGAGACTTGACAGGCGATGAAGCAGCTGCTCATAGGTTGCCAGTGAGTCTTGAATTTTTCCCACGTAAAAAAATGGTGACTCTCCAAGTTCCAATAGTCTGCCTCATTATCCCCAGTTGCTCATAATAAAGTCCCGTGCTAGACTTCAAGGGCGTCATCCTGTATATGAACTCCTCTGAATTTTGCCGGCTTGATGGAAATAAAACCAACAGTCGGACGTGCGTCCCCAGAACCTGGATTTACTGCCAATTAGTGCACACCTCCTGGTTCTGCGGGGCGCATGTCTGACTTGAGCATTTCTCCTTGCATTTTGACAATAACGTTTTTTCATCCCTAGCAGTAAGTTACTAGAAGTTTATTCTGATCTTTGGTCCTGTTCTTCGAGTGACTCGGTTGTTAGAGGGGGTAATTCTCTATCCATTTCCTTTCGAGCCAATCGATCCGCTTCTTCGTTCTCTTCAATCCCCTGATGACTCAGGACGTGATTTCATACAACGTTGAGGGGTCCAGAGCTAGTTTCAATCTTCTGAAGTCCTCACGATTCTTCATGGGGTAATTTCCGTCAGTCCTTCAGGCGTTGGTCTCCCATTTTGGGATCCATTCGGTAACGCTGTTAATGACGAACTTGGAATCTGTGTTTATTCTTAATTTTTGGATGTCAGCCCCCTCAGCCTTGCATACTGCTTCAACAGCTGCCTCCAGTTCGGCTGCGTTGTTGTCTGACGACCTCTGGCAGGACGAGATACATTCGATGGGTGATCTGGTCCAAACCAGACTTTTATTTCTGCCCTAGGTTGGTAGCTTCCGTTGTAGGTGCAGGCTGCGTCTATGTATACATCCGCTTAACGGTCGGAAAGACAGAGTGTTTTTAGGGGCGGAATTTCTTTCCGGGGTATGCTCGGCGGTCCTAGATCTAGGAGCACACTTTGTGATTTTAGGAAAACTGGGGGATCTGTATTGTTACTTTTCGAAAACGAGCTTTCTTGTTGTGTGGGGGAGTCTTCGATGCATTTAGGAGCTTTCGGAATTCGCACCCCGGTTATGCCTCTGGAGAGCCATTTTCCATTCCCACTCTCATTGGGGTCCGGCACCTTTGTTCCTACTGGTGTTAGGTAACTTACTTCTGGATCACCCGTTTCCGTGGTTGCAATTAGCTTTCGTCGATGAGTTTCCGCAATTCTAGTGGTTGGCGGTAGCTGACCTAACCTTGGTTTTGTTGATGATAAAGTATTTTTTCGGGATACCGATAGCTTCCTCCGGAAATCAATCCTTGTGACGCCTGAGTCACTAGGTGTAGGGCGTTTCAGTATGCATACGGGTTTCTTCTCGGGTTTTTCATTTCTGAGAGGCGGTTTTTCTACTGGCGCCCGGTTTCTTAAGCGAGCAGTGTGACTTGGCATTTCATCTGTTTTCGTCACACTATTAGAAGATGAGTGTTTTACTGGCCTATCCAAAAACGCTCGATGTTTGATTGATCGGTCGTGAATTACCCAAACGCGGAGAAAACTGTCCTCAAGTCGATGCTCTTGCGAGGTTTGGATAGCTTCCTTTTGGCTGGCTATTGGGCCCGGCTCACTCGGGACCTCTGACCCTTCTGAGTCACTAGAATCTGAGTGTACGGGGCTGATGATAGGATTTCCCGATAATGTCTTCACAACTCTATATAATTACCCCTTTTTATATTCGTAAATATATTGGTCATCTTTTAATTTGAGTATTCGTTTTATCAACATTGACCCTGAATTTCCAACGTAAGTCATTAAGTGTTCCGGCTTATAGTCACAGGTCAGAATGAATTCTCTAACGTAGAGATATGGTCGAAAATTATCTTCTTCCTGAGGACCAGCTGGGCATTCTTTTCCTTTCTTGTCGTAGTTTAATTCATGGTTATTCATGACCTTGGAAAAATAGGCTATTGGCTTGTCCATATTCTCCTTTTCACGGATGGAAACTGCCCCTGCTGCGAAATCTGAGGCCTCGGTGGTCCATTTGAAAACCTTTTTGAAGTCCAAGTACTGTGCAATATGATCCTTACAAAGATAGTGACGGCGGTTCCATAAGCTTTTAGCCTGTGCTTCGCCCCATTCACAGGTGATTTCCTTTTTCAGGAGATCGATTGAGGGCTTTGCTAACTGAGCATAATCCTTAATAAATATTCTGTAGTGTCCTGTCAGGCCTAAAAATTGTCTGACGGCCTTCACGTTCTTCGGCTTAGGGGAATTTTTAATGGCTTGTATTTTTCCAGGGTTCGGTTTTACTCCATCTCGACCCATTATACGGCCGGAATATGCAAACTCGGATCGCAGAAGGTCACACTTATCGGGTTGTAACTTCAGCTTCCCTTTTCGCAATCGGTCGAATAGGCTTTGAATCGTGACAGCGTGAGTCGAGAGGGATTCGTGGTGCACAAGAAATCATGCAGATAAACGAAACCTTCGGATCCGTACATTTCAGTCAGGATGTTATCCATCACTCGCTGAACGGTGGATTGAGCATTATCGATCCTGATGGGCATTCTCAGTTACTCAAAATGACGTCTAGGATTTGCGGTCTTGAGGCGGTTTTGCTTGATCGTCAGGGTGATTTTCCACCTGCTGAAATCCACTGCTAGGTGGAGCTAAGTCGAGGACCGAGAAATATTGAGTCTTCCCCAATTGGTCCAAAATTTCAGTGATATTTGGTAAAGGGCAGGCATCCCCTATGACCTTCTTGTTGAGGGCCCTGTAATCCACCACAACTTCGAGGAAGTCTTAGGTATTGTAAGGAAAAACTTCCTGAGGTTGAAGTTCTAATTCAATGTCTACACACGCTGTATTGCTGTCCATTACACAGCACATTCCTCCCTGTTACCTCGGCTTCTCCAATATATAGGCACTTTTGTGCCTGTAGTCAAGGGAGGTAGCTGTCGGTCAAATCTGAATTTTTCACCTTAATGCCAATTGGTTGCCGGATTCTTGCTGTAATTTCCCGAGTCATTTGGAAAGGTTTAATTTGTGGTATGAAGGTTTCCTTAGCTTCCCGAGATTCGTGATCCATAGCTGGAAGAGGGGAGACAGGTTTGGATTTAGTCACCAAGGTTTCATGGTGAAAGGACATTTGGGCTTGCTCTTGCCTCAGATAGGGCCTCCCTAGAATTCCGTTGCAAGTAATGGTGATGAGTAATGGTAGCCAGTAGCACTGCGTGACTTGGGTCGAATTTGAGATATGGTTGTATAGAGTTCTCCGGGTACGAACTCGTATTTTGACGCTCCATCGTTGATTGACACTTGACCGTATCCCGCCCAGGAGCCTATTTGTTGTTCAAATCCTTATTAGGCCCCGGCGAAGTCGGCCTGGATGTAACTTTCCCACATACCTTACAGGTCATATTTTGCGAGATTCGATTTTGAGGAAACTGAGGCAGATTCGCGAGTCCTTGGCCCAGATTACCAATTTCCTGGTATGTGTTCTGCATCCCCAATCCTGTTAACTATGCTTGCGGCGTTAAGAACGGATGCTGTGCGTAGTATTGCTGTACAAGTTGCGCCTATTTGAGAAAAATATAATTTTTAAGCATTTCCTTTCTGCCCTACTCATTTGTTTTTGCAGAAAATTAATATTAGATTGAAAAATTGTGCTGAAATCGTTCCAATTAGTGATTTCATTAAACCACGAGCCCAATATACACATCTCACGCATATATATCTAATATACATACCCGTAAGATGCACTTCGGAAGCACTTCGGAACCGCTTATCGCATTACTTCAAGGACACAGGGGTAAGGCCACTAAGCCGTGCTTCGGCTTCCGATGTCTAGCCAACTTGCCATTTCTCCTCGTTACGCCCAACCAGGATGCACGAATCGTCCTCAGTAGTGTGGAGGTACCACACAACGGGCTCGTCGGCCTTCGGCATCCTGCTTGGGTACATCAAGTTAGGCAGCGCGTCTTTGAGGCTTCTTCACCGAAGCTGCCTCTCGGAACGCCCTGCACCTCATTGCCCCAGGCTGATGGTCTGTGCGGGGCTTTTCGTCATTTGTTGCGTAGAGTTAGCACTGCGGTGTACTTTCGCTCGCCGCAGATTTGTGCTAGAATAAGTGTCTACTTTTCCTTAGATAGGCCATATCAGAAAACTTCTTCACATAGGTTTCTGCATCATACATCTTCGTGACATTCAAATCTCCTCCCAACTCAGCGTATATGCTCCTGTTCAATGTTATTTTATCTTGCTCCATGCTGTTCCCACAAGTAGCTAGGGAAATAAAGGTCCACCTCCGCAGAGCCCCACATGCGAGGGTGAGGTCTGCATACTCTAGGAGGCGACCTGGTATCCTAGAGACACCATTTACGACACCAAAACCGTGGTGCTATTCAGTCTTCGGCACGGTTGTTCACGCCTTGACTTGGGTTTTTTTTTAATCGGAACCACCGATGAAGTGTGTGAGTTCCGCGGGGACTATTCTATTTCAGCCCTACTGTCTGTTTTCAGCAAGCATTTCCCTATCCGCCACCCGGGGATGCGCTAAGTAGGGGTCATGAATTAGGCATCATGAATTATTAGCTGGTTGACAATCGATTACTGGTTCAGCTAGCATGGTTTATAGTGGCGTAAACCCAAATTCCTTGAAAATAATATAACCGCATTCCATTAAAAAAACATACAATTTCATACAATCGAAGTTGTTTAGTCACTTAGCATGATTAACTAGCTGCCTGACTAAGCATTAAAGAGGATTCAGTTAGCATGATTTATGGCTTAGTGAAAACCTCAGTTATTTTGAGAAAATTGAGATTGTAGTTGAATTATAATTCGGGCAAAATCATGCAATATTCGAATTTAGCACTCTCGAGGATGATCAGCCGATTAGCATGGTTTGTTAGCTGCTTGACGATTGATAAAGGAGGATTCACTTAGCATGATTTATAGCTGCGTGAAATCCAGATCCCTTGAGACCACCACAGCATATTTTTTGGGGGAATTTACATACATAACACAGGCCGACAAAAGCGACATCTTTTTTGTACCCAGAGACCGGACTGTGTGAACACGGAGGATTTTGGTATCCTAAAACCGAATCCGTTATCCAAATTTTTGTTATACGTCAGGTTTTTGAGATATCCTTACCTGAAAGTGCAAAAATGTCTATTTCTAGCCATATGTGAGACAATATAACACAATCAGCAGTTTTTTTCTAAAAACTGCTAACGCCATCGTTAAACAATTCTTTTTACCTTTCATATAAATTTTCAATCATCTCAACTTGATTTTTTTTCCAAGATATGAAACTAACCATTTCAGTTTCTCTTCGCCTTCTTTGCTAGTTTTTCATTATGGAAATATGGCCAAAAATTGTCATTTTTTCACTTTTAGGTTAGGAAATCTTAAAAACCTGACGTATAGAAAAGTTTAGACAACGGATTCATTTTTGGGACCCCAAAATCCTTCAGGGTCACATAGTCCGGCCTTTGTGTACAAATTTTTTCGGTCTGTTTTATATAATAATAACAGAGCAGTTTCAATTTAATATAAAATAGGAGCAATACCAGACTCAACATGCAGCTACACATCACTCAATCCTACCTTTAGAGAAGGGAGCGAGGAAAGTCTCACCTTTGTGGCGCCCTTGCCTAATGGGCAGTCTTGTCCTTTAAACACACGCGCACACACTCCGGTAGCGCGCGTGAGACACCCTTTCGACTGTCGCAATATCACTTGCTTTCCAAAGACTATTCCATAATTGGCTTCACTTCACGGTAGTTTTGAGGTTCTACCGTGTATAAGAGTTAAGTTTTTTTTCATCTTCGCGGCACTGTCTTAGTTACTTTTTACTCAAGAGGACACTTGAAATTTCGTGACGACGTCTTTGTCACTTTCAATCGAGGACGCGGCCTCTACTTCACCTTCAAGAGGAAAACGAAAGCAAAACCTATAGGTTACGCGAGGTACCGTGGTCACCAAATCGATGGGCGCGCAACTCTCCCAGAATTCACAGAGGCTCTTCGGGTACTACTTGCGCGTCACAGGTAGCTCGTACGACTGCCTAAAGGTTTCTTGAAAGATGCTCCTTGTTGACTACCTGTTGGTGGTTGGAGGTGGGGAATTTTGATTACTGTGACTTCTGCCCCAATTCTTTTCGAAAGATCGCTTTGTCAACGACCTATTGATGAAATGCAATATCCTTGGAGAAGCGAATCAGCTACAGAAGCAACTTATCGGCGGATTTCCTTTCCGCAAATGGATCACCAATCGACCGGAGCTACTAGCAGATTTACCAGAACAAGACCGTCTTCGCCCGACCTGACTTCAACTTTGCAGTGATGGCATCAGCAACGAGCTCGGCGTTTGCTAGATCCGCAGAATGGTTGGTTTCGTCAGACTCCACCTGAGATTGACTCGCATAATTTGACTAAACGCACCATTTTTGCCACCACTGCCGGATTGTTTGATCCTTGTGGTTGGATCACGCCCGTCACTCTAATACGAAACCCTGTGTTAAATGTTGCAATTGACATAAATAGACTTGCAACTCGCTCAAAGGCTTTTGTGGGTTTCCTTTGAGTTTAGCACGGCATAAGCCGGAGTTGCTAAGCGGCATGGGGCCCACGCCCCAAAAGGTGCCTCACATGAGCGTCAAGTCAAAATGAATGATAAGAGAGTTGTTAAACGCGAAGCGACGTAATCAGCGACTTCAGTCGACTCAGAGCATGGAAATGGAATTCATCCCAAAAGGTGACTTTTTAACAAAATACTTTATTTTTCAACCAAAATGTCGAGCTTTCAACAAAATAGGTTCATTTCTAACCAAAGAGATCCATTTTTAACCAAAGGGATGAATTTTATATCAAGAAGATTAATTTTCACCCAAAAAAAGACGAACTATCTACTAAACTTATGTATCTCTAAAAATGAATTTTTGAGCAAGTATTTCAACTTTTAACCATAACTGAATGTTCCTAACAAAAAAATGAAATTTTTCAACAGCCAACCAATTCGAACTTCCGGGAATGAGGAAAATGCATCTGAAAGTGAAAAAGAGGGAAACGTCGCAGAAGATGCCGGGGAAGATGCAGACGACAGCGAAGATTAAAACTGGAGCATGTTACGCACTTGCCATATTGACATGTTTTTGCCCACAATAATAATATTATTGTTTGCTGAAACTTAAGGAAGCTCTCAAGATCATGAAAACGGATACAAATATCCTATTTCTGCTTGAAATAATTGAAAATTAATTTCTGTTTTACAGGCTTCATCAGTTTTCTAATTATTGCAACCAGAAATGGGCTAGTAATTTCCGTTTCAACGTTCTTCACAGTTTCTCAAAATTTCAATAAGAAATATTTATTCTTGTGAGCACAACCATGCTAATATCGCGAGTATCACATTCTTAAGTTCGTGAAGTTGTGAAAAATTATTATTTGCGTACTTGTTCCTACAACTAAAAATACTTCTATGATAAATTACTTGCTCTTTATTAAAAAATGTACATCTAAATATTATTTATATAGCCTCTAAACATCATAAATGTGTCCACGCAATATACCCGCACTGGTACGCGCCACGTGTGCCGCATGTGTCTCGCATGAAGTGAGGGTTCACGACGTGCGACGCACGTGTTCCGCATATGAGGACGCAGCTGCGTCATCCCCTGCGCGCACGTCGTGCAAGAAAACCCGCACAGAAATGTTCAAAACACAATTTCAAAACTTTCAACGTGTGTTTTCATCGTTGAAATGGCAACCGCCAGTTTGCATGTGCACGGGGTTGCTCACGGGTTTCCAATTCGTGGCAAACATTGACGAATTCCTGGGCCTTGCTCGTTCACCTCCCCACTTACAGGGATACCACTCCTTACTATTCCTTCGTGACAAACACACATGAACACGTGCCCATAAACCAGTAAAGACACACTGACAGCAGCAACGAGAATGGGCATTGTAGTAAACTGGGCAGAAGTAAAAAAAGTGTGCGTCGTAACAATACGTTCGGTCTCTAGTGCCGTATCTACAGAAACAGCGAACATGTGCACTAAGTGCACTACAGATCGATAACTGCGATCACGAAGTAATGTGATCATGAACAACTAATATCGCCGCAAAAAATCGGCGACCGTCGAATTTGGAAGACAGTAGTTCCGCAGAAAAAATTTTCAGGAGGTTCTAATAACAAGAATACGAATATGCTCAGTTATCTAAACAAGATTTAAAAATATTCAAAAATGTCGTTTTTGCAAGCATGTTTGTTGAAGGTTTTCATTTAGGAATTGAATAGAGCTATCGCGCCGCTCAATGGCTTAAGCTGCAGGGTAATGAACACTGATTGCTATTGTGTCCATAAAAGTAAATAAAAATTATATTTCCGCGATAAAAGTCAATCAGAATAATCTTCAGCTTAATGAGGTGAGGCATGTGCCACAGTAGTAGAAAAAAGTGTAGAAAAAAAAGTAGAAAAAAAGTGGCAGGCAGAAGTTTTCCCCAGATGTGTCCACGACCTTTTTTCGCTCAGCAGAGCCGTCTCAGAACTTTGAGGTCGGCTGCGCCCTTCTCTCCTGAGACGAAACTTTAATAATATGACACAGTATGAAGCTTGCCTACAAATTTTCTTGTATTTTGTTCATCTAATTTATCATATTTATTTCTGTATGATATTATAATTTTTATTCATCAAGCGGATTATTCGCTACTGAAATGGGTGAAATATTTTCTTATGTATGGAATATAAGGATGGCCGCTGGACCGGGAAACCGGGAAATTACAGTGAATTTATTTTTTGATTGGCAAATTTACAAATTGAAAAAAAAATCTTAAAAAAATTTGATTACAACCGTTTTTTAAATGATGAGTTGAATTGTTATCTTGATCAATTTTGTTATTATTTTATTCACCATGCGTAATTCGAAAATCTTTCACTCTAAAAATTATCCATTCTAGAGCTTAATTTTTAAGCGTAAATTTTACTTGAAAGAATTTCAAAATTAAGTTTTGAAAATTTTATCAATTAAAAATTAGAAGCGTTTGCAATCGAAGATTTTGGATAGAAAATATTCTCAGTCGATCAACTGTGAATATGAATTAATTATTGATTCTAACGTTAACCCTCCGTTGGTCGCAATACGATCTGACAGATCAGGCGACGGAATTTTCGTCACACCTACATCTTTTTCTGAGCAGCCTCTCCAGCATATCTGAAGAACACTAATCTCTTATTCATGTGTTATAAATGATGTTTCTTACTGGTTTAAATTTTATTTCGAATTTTATCTGAGGCTTCTGCCTTAATTACGTAAACACTATGGTGACGGATTGAAAAATGAGGTTTTGTATTTCTATAGTTTCTACTAATGAAACAAATTTTCTTCTAACTTTTTTACTTTGAAATTACTGTCTAGATCCCTAAGAAGGCCAGGGTGAAGGAGGGGTCTCCTAATTTTAAGGGGAGCAGAGGTTATGGCAATTTGAAATTGTGTGTCTGTCAGACTCAATGCGACCGACCGAAGGCGCCCAAACAATGCGACCAACGAAGGGTTAAAAATTAAACTGCTTTAGTTGGAAAGTCTTATCAGATAAACGAATAATTTTTATGGACCTATGGGTTCTATGACAAATGAAATACTACTACTACTATTTATTTCTGTCTTATATTATAATTTTTATTCATCAGGCGGATTATTCGCTACTGAAATGAATGAAATATTTGTATATGTATGTAATATCAGGGTGGTCGCTGGACCGGGAACCGGCATATGTCCGGGAATTATATGAGACCGGGAAAAACTGGGAAATGACAGTGAATTTATTTTTCGACCGCGAATTTTACAAATTGGAAAAAAAAATCTTTCCAAATTTCATTTCAACTGGTTTTTACATCAGCCGCAATATGATGGGAGGGGAGGGGGAGCTGAGCCTCAGCGAGGGTTGACCAATGGCCAATCTGGGTGGGCGGCAGTCGGTTCTAGGAATTTGCCTTCTTGCTGCGCGCAACGTGCCAACCGGAAAAGTCGAGATGTATCGAATTTTAGTGTTTTACTGTGCATTTCAGTGTTGATTAGAGAAGGAGATTGATTGACAATGACGCCGAGGACGCTTGGTCCAAAATTTCATTGTCCTTTATTTGGACCGCCTAAAAGTCTGAACAAACAGATTCATCTTGCAGTAGCTAATGTCGTTGCTGATGATATAGAGTCCATTTACTTATCTTTGCCAGAGTTCTCTCGAACGAGAAATATACAAGTTATCAAAACTCTTCACGATAAGCATGTCTACATCCTTAACAAGTTAAACAGGGACAAAAAATACCTGAAAACACAAAAAGAGTACACCCCATTTATTTCTGCCTGTCAAAAAACTTTGTTTGTGTAATTCTCGTTTGAGAGACCTTTGGCAAAGAAGCCTCAGTGCAAATAGACTCTATATCATCAGCAACGACATTAGCTACTGCAGAGAAGCTGACATCCTGTTTTGGACTTGCCGAAGCCAGGGCTAAATAATGTCAAACATGCTGGCAGCGTAGAAAAACATCAGCATGTGAAGGAAGAATATGTTTGTTCAGATTTTTAGGCGGTCCAAATAACGGACAATGACATTTTTTACCGAGCGTCCTCGACGTCATTGTCAATCAAACACCTTCTCTAATCAACAATAAAATGCACAGTAAAACACTAAAATTCAACACGTCTTGACTTGTCTGGTTAGCACGTTGCGCGCAGCGGTAAGGTGAATTCCTAGAACCGGCTGCCGCCCACCTAGCTTGGCCATTGGTCAACCCTCGCTAAGGCTCACCTCCCCCTTCCCATCCAATCATATTGCGGCTGATGTATATTTACGTAATAATGTTCTAAATATAATATATTTTAACGCTTTTAACGCCTTTGCCGTTCGCACCAGCACAATTCACGCGAGGAAAATAACGACCTTAAATGGCTTCTTTTTACGATATTTGCCCCTCCTCCACCCTTACAGGAGAGGGGGATGAGAATGGGAATGTTTTTTTCAGTCAAAGGATATTTAGAAGAGGTCACATACCGATTTTGAACGAAATTCGATAACTATAACTTACTAAGAAAAAATCCCAAAACGTGTTCAATTTTTGACGATTTTTCGAAACTTTGAACGCGATGTGCGACCGGAAGATATGGTCCGATTTAGAAAAAAAAAATTATTGCGACCAGGGCGACGAGTAGAAACTTTTCCGCGCTATTAGGATTCGATTCGCAAACTTTCGTGTAATTCGGCCCACCCTATTATTGATGTTGTTCATTTTATTGCTGAAAAAATGTCGCTAGGTGGCTAACTGTGCGGTTTGACTGTTTTGTCGGCTCCGGTATTTTCGATTTTCTCGGTGTCTAAATTGACTATTTTATTAGTGATTTGGTGGTGTTGAAGATGGCGTCTACTTCCTGGTAAGGTGTTCGATCGGCGGATTAGAGATTTACAAGCGCCATTCATAATTTACCTTCTAAAGGTTTGGTGAGTGTTGCTTGCGTTTACCGCTAATGTAACGGATACGTTTTCATTGGTCCGCTTTTCAGTGTGCCGACAGCGTAGCGGCTACGGAGCCTAAATCCTACTATAACATTGTACTTGGCACGGGAGTAGATCGGGTTGCCTGCGCGAAGGGATATTTATCCCTGTTATCTATTTTTGGACGTAAACGATATTTTTCGTTATGATGCAGAATACCGATCTTGAGAACATCAGTTTAAAGCCCAACTGTAATACATGTGGAGGTACAATTCAAAGAGTTCTTATCTACTGTGAATCTTGCAACGAAGCCTACCACCCGAAATGAACTGAGTTCTATGAAATTCCTCACAAGCAAAAAGTCCTTACGGTCTGCAGGCAGTGCCACTCCAGCTTCAGCTTTTCTGATGAGGCTTCCAAAGTCTCTTCTTTTATCACGAGCGATATTATTCTTCGCGAAGGGGCCGTAGCTTCTCACTCTCCAGGAACTTCTAACCGCAATGCTCTTTCGGAGGATACTCTACTCAGCTGTCACAATTCCCTGTTGAGTTCAACGAAGGAGGATACGTCACTCACGCGGCCCCCCCCAATAAGTCCAACAGAACAAATTCTCCATCAACAACCTGCTCCTACAACCCTCAGTAGCCAACCTTCTGCCGATCCTGATCTTGTTTCTGGGATGATCCTAGCCAAACTTAATTTGATCTGCGAGCACCTCGATGAAGTGGAAGCAATCAGCGCGAAAACAAGTGAAACCTTGAAACTGCAATGTGCTGATTCGGCTTCCATTTCGACCCAGCTACAATCGATCACCGCTCAAAACGATAACCTTCTCGGCAAAATTGAGTCGGTGTGTTCCAGAATCTCTCTACTCTTTGTTATATCTCTTACTTTAGCTAAGTCTTCGTTCTTACAAATATATAGTTTAAGTATTTTATCGTAGTAGGGGCATTCAACCAGTATATGATATCCATTCTCCAGAGCTTGCAGTTCACAACCGCTACACCATTCTGTAACATCTATTCTATAAGTTTTTTATTCAATTGGAATTTTGGTTAGATAATTATTTGAAACTCTGATTTGCGCTATAATTCTAACATAGCTAATTGGGATCCTTCATGTGAGATATTTTTGAGCATCTTCATATTATATAAAAGTAGAGATGGCAGAATCTGTAGAGATTGAGAACCAAGTATATTTCTCAAGTCTTATTTATACAGGAACGATTCGTAAGCAGTAACTAAACGAAATTTATTGCTTTGTATGGAGGACAAAGACAAGGACCCCCAGGTATCTTTCTCACCTATTATTTCAAAAAAATGTATTACTTGTGAAAACCCGTTATATTCTGTTGAAGCGAATTTCTTTTCGGCTAATCGCTTTAAGCGCAGAAAGCATATTTTTGGTCACAGCACCGTACATAAAATGCTTATATTTTTCTTATTATCGTGTCCTCCCTTCTGGAATATAACAATTTTTGTCTTACTTTCGTTTACCTGAAGACCGTTAAGTTTACAATATTTAACTAAGCACTTCAGAATTTTTCTCATTTGAATTTGGGAGTCTGCAATTATAGCTAAATCGTCGGCATATGCCAGAAGAAGAATTTCTATCAAATGATTTATTGAGACACCTCTAATTCCTTCAGTTTTCATAAATTCTTTGAAGTCTCCAAAAAATGAGGAAGATAGTATCGGATTCATTACCTCCCCCTGCAGAACTCCCCTCGTTAAATCAATATACAGAAATAAATATAATAATTTACATAAACAAAATTCAAGAAAGTTTGTGTGCAAGCTTCATACTGTATCATAATATTAAAATTTTTTATCACGAGAGAAGGGCGCAACCGACCTCAAAGTTTTGAGACGGCCCTCCTGAGCGAGAAAAGGTCGTATACACATCTGGGGAAAACTTCTGCCTGCCACTTTTTTTCTACTCTTTTTTTCCTACACCTCTTGATCTAAACTTTTTTTCTACTACTGTGACACGTGCCTTGACTCATTAAACTCAAGATTACACAGGCCTACAAAATTCGTTAAAATACCACGCCCCTAGACCGGACCTAGTGTACCCGAAGGAATTTGACGCGCTGAATCTGAATCTGAACTCAGAATTGCTTCATCACCCTAGGTTTCCGAGATATCCTAACATAAAAGTGCAAAAAACATGGTTTTCTGCTATATCTGAGCTTCGCTCACATTGAGAATTTGTATTATATTGCAAATCTGGGCACATCATCAGAAAGCTACTATCTACTACTTTAAAAACCACTACCCAGTTTTTTTAAACGGATTTTTATAAGCAGATATATCGTTCTTGGAATTTTAGAAACTTCAAGTTTCAGGTGATACTGAAATACATGAGAAAAAATATCCGCGAGGTTTAACAATAAACTATCACTTGAACTTTCACGTGTAAACTCTATTTTAAAATGTGATACGTCCAGATGGCTCCTTACACGTGTACACGTGTACACCTGGTAAAAAGGCTTGCCAACTATGCTGAAAAGGACTGTCGGAGAAAGAATAGCCGCTGGAGACAAACACCTGGTAAAAAGACTCGCCAACAACTCTGAAAAGGACTTTCGGAGAGAGAATGGCCGCTGGAGACAAACACCTGGAAATATTTCTCGCTATCTCTATTCTGAAAAGAACTGTCGGAGAGAGAACAGTCGCTGGAGACAAACACCTGGTAAGAAGACTCGCCAACTATTCTGAGAAGGACTGTCGGAGAGAGAACAGCCGCTGAAGACAAACACCTGGTAAAAAGACTCGCCAACTATTCTGAAAAGGACTATCGGAGAAAGAATAGCCGCTGGAGACAAACACCTGGTAAAAAGACTCGCCAACTATTCTGAAAAGGACAGTCGGAGAGAGAACAGCCAATGGAGACAAACGCCTGTTAAAAAGACACGCCAACAACTCTGAAAATGACTTTCTGAGAGAGAATAGCCGCTGGAGACAAACACCTGGTAAAAAGAATAGCCAATTATTCTGAAAAGGACTGTCGGAGAAATAACAGCTGCTTGAGACAAACACCTGGTAAAAAGACTCGCCAACTATTTTGGAAAAGACCGTCGAAGGAAGAATAGCCGCTGGAGACAAACACCTGGTAAAAAGACTCGCCAACCATTCTAAAAAGGACTGCCAGAGAAAGAATAGCCGCTGGAGACAAACACCTGGTAAAAAGACTCGCCAACTATTCTGAAAAGGACTGTCGGAAAAAAATAGCCGCTGGAGACAAACACCTGAAAATATTTCTCGCCAACTCTATTCTGAAAAGGACTGTCGGAGAGAGCACAGCCGCTGGAGACAAACACCTGGTAAAAAGACTCGTCAACTATTCTGAAAAGGACTGTCGGAGAAAGAAGAGCCGCTGGAGACAAACACCTGGTAAAAAGACCCGCCAACTATTCTGAAAAGGACTGTCGGAGAAAGAATAGCCGCAAGAGAAAAACACCTGGTAAAAAAACTCGCCAACTATTCTGGAAAGGACTGTCGGAGAAAGAATGGCCGCTGGAGACAAACACCTGAAAATATTTCGCGTCAACTCTATTCTGAAAAGGACTGCCGGAGAAAGAACAGCCGCTGGAGACAAACACCTGGTCAAAAGACTCGCCAAATATTTTGAAAAGGACAGTCGAAGAAAGAATGGCCGCTGGAGACAAACACCTGGTAAAAAGACTCGCCAACTATTCTGAAAAGGACTGTCGGAGAGAGAACAGCGGCGGGAGACAAACAGCTTGTAAAAAGACACGCCAACTATTCTGAAAAGGACTGTCGGAGAAAGAATAGCCGCTAGAGACAAACACCTGGTAAAAAGACACGCCAACTCTATTCTGAAACGGACCGTCAGAGAAAGAATAGCCGCTGGAGTCAAACATTTAGTGAAAAAACTCGCCAACTATTCTGGAAAGGACTGTCGGAGAAAGAATGGCCGCTGGAGACAAACACCTGAAAATATTTCG
>CAKNXH010002103.1:126681-139656 GCA_932178445.1 Andricus quercusramuli | reverse complement strand
TTAATTTAAAAATTCCTCTATTTTCATAGAAATTGCATTTTTTCCCAGAAAAATGCAACTGTTTGGTTAAAAATTCAACAATGTTATTCCATGTCATGCCTTTTGGGCGAAAATTCAATTTTTTTGTTGAAAATTTAACTATTTTGTTGGAATTTTAATTGTTTTGTTGAAAATTAAATCATTTTATTGTAAATTTACTTTTTGATCCAAATATATATTTTTATTATTATTTTTTGTTATGAATGCTTATTTCTTTGGTTGAAAATTTTACTATTTTGTTAAAAATTAATTT
Source organism: Andricus quercusramuli (assembly GCA_932178445.1). Lineage (NCBI taxonomy): Eukaryota > Metazoa > Arthropoda > Insecta > Hymenoptera > Cynipidae > Andricus > Andricus quercusramuli. Next base: position 139,364 of record CAKNXH010002103.1, on the reverse strand, counting down.
TTTGCTTAAAATTAATATTTTTTGCTTGAAATTAATATTTTTTGTCTGCAATTTCACTTTTTTACTTTAATTAAAAACTTCTCGCTTTCAGAAAATACTGCATCGCTTCCTCTCGCATGATTGAAATTTATGTTTCAAACGTTTTTTGGGTAGTTTTTTTCATCATTAATGCAACAATAATATCTTATCCATTTTTTAAAAATCAATTAATGTCACAGAAGTTACAAATTATTGACACTTTTTATGATTAAAAAAAACATTTACTACTTGCGGTGACATGATTAGAATTTATTTTGCAAAACCTTTGCTGATAGTTTTTCTATTATTAAAAATTCAAGAATTTTCTACACCATCAATTTTGTGTATCGAAATTTCCAAATAAACAATTTAACTTCATGATAAAATTTATTTCTAAATTTTTCTAAACATTATTGATAAAAGAGAACATTTAAATTGTAAATGATTGTTTGAAATTGGGAAATAATTCGGTATCTTAAAATTTTGCTACGTCACTATTATTTCTAAAATTTTTTACATTTTCAAAGAGATACGAAAAATTAAATTAACGGAAGAACTTATTTTGAAGAATTCGAAAGAAAATTTAGAATCATTTTAATAATTTTGAAACATTTTGAGATACATTTTTTTTAAAGATTTCTGGAAGAATTTAAAATATTTCAAGTTTAATTTTAAAAGAATAATTTTTAGTTTTGAAAATTTCAAAATGTTTCGAAAAAGAATATGGAAGACTTTAAGACAATTCTTTTAATTTTTCAGGATTTAGAAAATTTTTTAGGTAATGTCAATCTTGCAGGGCATCAAGAGAATTAAAAAAATATTTTTAAGATTCATGGGAAAATTTCAAATGATTTTTTTCTTAATGAATTTTAACACAAAAATGGAAAAGATTATACAACATTTTGGATTATTTCCTAAAATTTTTAAAAAGAGTTAAAAAGAATTTAAAGCAAAATTTGGCCATAATACATAATGTAGAACAAATTTGAATAAGTTTAAGAGATACTTAAAAGTTTTGAAATGATTCAAAAATAATAAAAACTTACAAGATATTTTAGGAATTTTGTAAGGTTTCAAGAAAATGAAAAAATTCTTTAGGTTCCTAGGAAAAATTAAAATGATTGTTTATTTTCAAAAATTAATTTGAAGAGAATATTTTTAAAAATTCAAAACACTTCAAGAGATTTCTAAACTTGTCAAAGAATCTGAAAGATTTTAAGACAATTTTTTTAATTTTGCAGAATTAAAAAATAATATTCACAAAAAATTTGAATAATTGAAAAATATCAGAAGGTTTGAAAACTTTTGAACGAATTTTTTTAAGATTCATGGGAACCAAAAAAGATGAATTTTCAACTAAAAAATATCATTTTTCAACCAAAAAATGAATTAAGTTTTAATATTAATTTTCTTGGTGATTAATTTATCTTTTTGGTTGAAAATTCAACTATTAATTTGAAAATTCCATTCAAAATTGAAATATTTGGTTAAAAATCTATGTATTTTAATAAAAATTATTATTTTTTGGTAGACGAAAATTATTTTTGTTCATTGAAGATCAATTTTTCTTTGGTTGAAAATTAGTTTTTTTTTTTACTAAAAATTAATTTTTTCAACTGAAAATTTTACTGAATTTTATGCCGATTTTTGTTTAGAAACATTTAATCTTTTTGACAACAACAAAAAAAAATTTGTTTGCTTGAAAATTTGTTTTATTTGCTGGAAAACTTATTTCTCTAAACTGAAAATTAAACCATTCTATTTTTTGTTAAAAAATTGATCGTTTTTTGTTGAAAATTCATCTATTTTGTGGGAAATTTGTGTTTTCTTTGGTAGAAAATTAACCTTTTTGGTTGAAAATTCCATTCAAAATTAAAGTATTTAATCGAAAATTCATGTATTTTGTTAAAAATTATTCTTTTTTGGTAGACGAAAATTATTTTTGTTTATTAAAGATCAATTTTTCTTTGGTTAAAAATTAGTTTTTTTTACTCAAAATTAATTTTTTCAACTGAAAATTTTACTGAATTTTATGGCAATTTTTTTATAAACATTTAATCTTTTTGGCAAAAAAATTAATTTGTTTGCTTGAAAATTTGTTTTATTTGGTGGAAAACTAATTTTTCCAAATTGAAAATTAAACCATTCTATTTTTTATTAAAAAATTGATCGTTTTTTGTTGAAAATTCATCTATTTTGTGGGAAATCTGTGTTTTTTTTTTGGTAGGAAATTAACCTTTTTGGTTGAAAACTCCATTCAAAATTAGAATATTTGTTCGAAAATTCATGTATTTTGTTAAAAATTATTCTTTTTTGGTAGAAAATTAGTTTCTTTTTATTAAACATTTTTTTTTTAACTAAAAATTTAACAATCCCATCTTTCGTCGACACTTTCTGTTTCAATAATAGAAATTAAATCTTTTTCGTAGAAAATTCATCTGTTTGGTTGAAAATTTAACTATTTTGTTGAAAATTTATTTTATCTGGTTAAGAACTTATTTCTTTAATTTAAAATTAAACTATTCTATTTTATGTTGAAAATTTATCTTTTTTAGATAAAAATTCATCTATTTTGTTTGAAATTTCTCTTTTTTGATAGCAATATAATATTTTTCGTTGAAAATTGAAGTATTAGATAAATAAATAAATGAATGTATTCTTGTAGCAAATTGTTGCAATATTGCAATATTCTTGTTGCAAATTTTAATAAAAATCAAAATATTTGGTTGAAAAATAGTTTTTTTTATTGAAGATTGCTTTTTTTAACTACAAAACCTAAATATTCAATGTTTCGTCGAATTTTTTTTGATAGACATTTAATCTTTTTGGTTAAAAAATTAACTATTTCGTTAAACATTAATTTTTTTCTTGTTAAAATCTTATTTCTCTGACTTCAAGTCGAACTATTCTACTTTTTGTTCAAAATTGATCTTTTTTAAGTGAAAATTAATCTATTTTGTTGAAAATTTGTCTGCTTTGGGATAAAATTCATCTTCTGGGTTGAAATTTAACTATTTGGTTGAAAATTTGATTTTTTGATTAAAGATGTATCATTTTAGTTAAAACTTCATCTTTTTGGTTAAAATTTAATTAATTTTGTTAAAAATTCGTTTCTTTTTTAATTAAAAATTTATTTTATTAATTGAAAATTTAACAATTTTATTTTTGGTAAAAAATTAATCGTTTTAGTTGGAAATTCATTTATTTGGTTAAAAATCATTTTTTTAGACAAAAATTCATCATTTTAATTATAAATTCACTTTAACTGTTCCATTTTTGTGAGAAATTTACCTTCTTTGATAGGTATGTAATCTTTTTCGTTACAAAATAATCTGTTTCGTAGAAAATTTAACTATTCTATTTATTGTTACGAATTCATTTCTCCGGTTGAAAAAAAAAACTAGTTAGTCAAAAATTGTCTTTTTTTGTTGATATAAAATTCATCTTTTGGGTTGAAAATTCATCATTGTGATTAAAAATTAATTTTTTTGCAGAAAACACGTTTCTTTCTAGCTGAAAATAAATTTTTTCAACTGAAGATGTAACTATTCCATTTTTGCTTTGAAATTTATATTTTTATTTGAAAATTGATTAAGTTTCCTGAAAACTAGTTTTTATTGTTTAAAATTTACTTTTTCAACTGCAAATTGGAATATTCTATGTTTGGATTGTACATCTATCCTTTTCAGTTAAAAATGTATATATTGTATTGAAACTATATCTTTTTTCGTAGAAAATTCCTTCTTCGAGTTTAAAGTTAAATTTTTTGTTGAGAATAATTTTTTTGGTATGAAAAGGGAACTATTTTCTTAAAAATTCGTATTTTTGTTGAACATTCATTTTTCTAGTAATGTTTATAAATAATCAAATGTTCATCCAGAAATATATTTTTCCAATTATTGTTATTTTCAATTCCAGCAATAATTGTAGAAACTTTAAACATTAAAAATAATTTTTTCTGATAAAAATATTTGATGATTGTAGTTTTAATGAATAATATTTATAAAAAAATTAGTTGTTTGAATTCGGGAATTTTCTAGTTCGAATATAAAGAATGTTATAATTTTGTATGAAAATTGATCTTTTTTAGATAAAGATTCATGCAGGTACTTTATTGAACATGATTATTTTTGTAGTAAAAAATTAATATTTTGGGTTGAAAATTCAGCTAACTATTAGCTCAAAAATTCATATTTTTGGTTGGAAATTCATTATTTTAGTTGAAAATTCATTTTTTTTGTTAAAAATTTATCATTTTTACTTGAAAACTCAACTAAGAAATGTTTAAAATATATTAAGAAAGAAAAATTTGGTTCAATTAAAATTATTAAACTTCTAGATGTATGATTAGTTTTATGGCTGGAAGAATTTGGAAATTAGGATATTGTAACGACCCTGAAACGGTTTAATATGGAAAATATATTTTCCACTACTTTGACTTCTTCTATCATTTAAATTTAGCGCCCTTTCCAATAAGAAGCGACAAATTTTCCCGCGAAATTTAAATAATGTAATTATTTAAATTTCGCGGGAAAATTTGTCGCTTAGAGAATTTTGAATTAGGATTTAAAAAATCGTATTTTCTACATTTATTCTCAAACTCTTTAGAACACTATATTTACCTGCTTCCATAATTGATTTTGGCGCTCTTTCATTTTCATCCATTGTCGTCCGTTTTCTATTTCTTGCTTTCCAAGCGTGATAAACTTTCAGTCTGCGATGAAATTCGTGTCGGCATGCCTGAATTAGTAATATAATAATTAATTAATTTTATAAAAACATTTTTTTGCCTACCCATACCAAATTTTCACCTGAAAAATCTTTTTTTAATTTTATAATATTTTTTACTAACAACTCTACCTACAAAAAATTTGCCATAACTTTTTGACCAATAGAAAATTTGTAAAAAATTGAAACTTCGAAAGTCATAAGCGACCTGGAGATTTTGATTGATTTCAAAATTTCTTTTTGACCCCTATTTATCTTCCTAATTGGCAACTTTTCGGCACTATTAAGCTTCAAGTTAAAAAAATTGAGTTTTTCGACCCACCCTGGTATACGTTATAATTTTTTTGTACCTCAAGTAGTTCAATATCGCATGACGTATTAATGGCATCTCGTAATTCGGAATATTTCCATTTCGATAGGTCGTACTTTTTATTCGTCATTGCTGCCTGTTGATTACGAACTTGTTCTGACCTGTAGAAAATACTATTATAAAAAACTTGAAACTGAAGTGGTGCATTTAAGAAAATTTCACTCAATTATAGAAATAATATAGTATTATTATGTAGGATGAATAAAATATCCCGAGAAATTAAATTTCCGAGATTGTAAAATTCATAAAAAAATATTCGAAATAGAAAAGTCGGAAGGGGGTAACTTTAAAATTTCAAACAGGAACCTATATTTTTGATTGCAGATTCAGATTCTCCATCAAAAAATAAGTTTTATTTTAAAAAAATGTTCGATTCGTGCCAAATAGCGCTGCATAGGCGAAAAATGATATGGTCCGTTTGTTGGGGTTGGTTAGTACAGGTTGGTTTGTTTAGGTTCGTTACGTTGCTGACGTTCGTTTAGGTGGGAATTTGTATCTCAGTTACGTTCGTTTGGGTTGGCTTTGGTATCTTAGTTATGTTCGTTTGGGTTAGATTGGGTTCTTAGTATCATTGATTTGGATGGTTTGGTTGTCTTACGTTCGTTCGCGTTGGATTGTTTGTGTTGCTCAAGTTCGTTTCGGTTCGCTTTGTTGATTGCGTTCATTGGATTTTGTTGTGTTAGTTGCGTGCATTTGGGTTTGTCATATTGGTTGTGTTCGTTTGGGTTAGTGTTGTTGGTTACATTCGTTTGGGTTGATCTGGTTGTGCTGTTTAGGTTTGCTTGAATTAGTTTGTGTGTGTTAACCAACACTGTTAACCAACACTGTTGATCAAACCCAAACGGAAGTAACCAACAACACTAACCCAAACGAATGAAACCAATACGACCAACCCAAAAGCACGCAACCAACACAACAAAATCAAATTAGCGCAATCAACGAAGCGAACCAAAACGAACGTAAGTAACACAATCAAACCAACGCGAACGAACGTAAGCAGCATAACCGAACCATCCAAATAAAAGAAACTGAGAACCCAAACCAGCCCAAACGAATGTCAGCAACGTAACGAACCTAAACAAACCAACCCAAACAAACGGACCGTTTTTCTTTTGTATCATTCATTATTTTTCGCCAATGCTTTTCCCCCTTGAAAATAAAAAGTTCCCCTTTGAAATTTCAAAGTTCCCCTCTCCCCCCGCCCCAGTGTGTGGGGTAAATTTTTGCGAAGTCGCTTTTACCCCTCGAAAATAAAAAGTTTTTATTACAGTTATTTTTTTGTTAGATGCGTATTTCTTGAGGTATTTCGATATCCTAAGACAAAAGAAACACTCTGTGTAATGAATATAATATATTATTATTAAATAATATATTATATATGAATGAATTAATTAATAATAAATTCCGTAATTTTCCCTGTGGCGGCAATTATTCGGATATTTTATAGGGACGACTGAAAAAAATACGGACAATAAAATACAATAAATTATAAAATCCCCCAAGAATAAAAATTCCAAATTGGAAAATTCCCGAATAATATAGTTTCCGAAAGTTTATAATATTACTGAATTTGAAAATTTCCAAATAATAAAATTCCCGAAAGAAAATTGCTGAATTATAGAATATCCAAAGTAGGAAATTTCCCAATTATAAAATTTTCGAATTTAAACAGATAAATTTTTTTATAAATATTATTTATTTATTAAAAGTACAATATTTATATATTTAGATAGAAAAAAATGATTTTTATGTTCAAAGTTTACAAAATTATTGTTTGAACTTAAAATAACAATAATGGCAACTAATGTTCATCCAAAAATATATTTTTTCCAATTATTGTTATTTTTTATTCCCGCAGTAATTGTAGAAACTTTAAACATTAAAAACAATTTTTTCTGAGAAAAATATTTGATGATTGTAGTTTTAATGAATTATATCTATAAAAAAATTGATTGTTTGAATTCGGGAATTTTCTAGTTCGAATATTTTATAATTCGGCAATTTTCTGTCGGGAATTTTATTATACGGGAATTTTCAAATTCGATAATATTATAAATTGTCAGAATTATTATTATTCGGTAATATTATAAACTGTTCGGAAATTTTATTGTTCAGGAATTTTATTATCAGGTAATTTTCCAATTTATGAATTTTAATATTCGAAAATTTTCCGAATCGTGAATTTTATTTTTCCGGATTTTTCAGTCGTTCCATTTTATAATACCGGTAATTTTATTTCGGGAATTTTATTACTCGAAAATTTTCCAATTCGGAAATTTTAAATTATCGGCAACTTTTGAATGCCGGAAATTTTCTGTTTCGAATATTTTCTTCTTCGCTAATTTCTCAGTGCCCGAAATTTAATTTTTCTGGATTTTTGGTTGTCCTATAATTATTAGTATAATAATTCAATACATCATGCAGTACACAACCCATTTTTAATAAAATAAAATAGAAAAGTGCATAAAATTAATAAAAATGTTAGAATAGATGCAGAAATTTCAATAAACCAGAAAATGTTAAAATGGTATAATACCTAGCAGAAATTAGAAAGCAGTTCCCTCTAAAAATAATTCTTCCATAAAACATACGGAGTAAAAATTAAAAAAAAAATCATATCAGGTTAAAAAATTATCCATACTTATGACTAATTAATTTCTAGAAATTGTGAAGGCCATCTACCAAGAGCGTAGGATCCATGCTAGTTAAAATTGTTAAAGAAGCAAAAATAAAAGGAAAGGAAAATTAATTCTATAAGAAAATTGCATGCCAATTCCCTGAAATTTTGAATACCTGATGAGCCTATTGTTGCTTGTCGTTGTTACCCTAGCGTCAGGACCACTGTCGATTGCAAAAAAAAATTAGCTTAATTTTTGTTCTTGTTTAACAAGGGGAGTTTGAAAATTCTGATAAAAAATAATTTTTTTTTTAAACCTCGTCCATACTTCTAATTTAAAATATAATTCGTAAACATGATGAAAAAAATTAATAACAGTGATAACAAATGAATTTGCTTTCGAAAAAAATAATTAGCTTTCTAAAAAGTCAGTTTTCCCGTGAAAAAGGATATTCAAACATTATTTTCGTATAATTTTTGAAGATCATTGAAGAAAATTATATATATAAACATTTTAATGAGTAAAAAATATTTAAAAAAAAGTGTAGGCAGCGAGAATCGAACACGCAACCTTCCGGCTATGAATCCGAAGCGCTACTCTGAGCTCCCGGCCGAGCGAAAGTAAATTTATACTCAGGTATTGATAATTCATTAAAAAAGTGTTAAATTTATCCAAATAATGAATTTATTCAAAATGATTGAAATACCTGCGTGCTAAAGGAGGGGAATCTTCTACTTGTCCGTTGGATTCCTGAGCAAGTCTGAGTGCCAACTCATGGTCTCTCCTTTCTTGTTCTAGGATTTCACGGTAATGGCTTTCTTCCACCGCTTCCTTTTCCAGTTGTGCCTTTATTAAATTACGAAAAGGCATTAATTTTTCAATTCAGGATTTTATGAAAAAGAATTTCAATTTGATGAAAAAATCAAAGGAAATAGGAAGTTAAAAAAAATTTTGTTATAGAAGTCTCAACAAATAAATAAAGGGAGATCCAAAATGAAATGAATGAAATAATTAAGGAAGGAAAGAAGAAAGGAAGGAAGGTGAAAATAGGACATCAGAAAGTATTTTCATTAGGAAGCTCTTGTGATTAAACAAAGGAAGGAGGAAAGAAACAAAAGTATTAAGAATGTAAAGGAAATGGAATAAGGAAGATAAAGTTTCTGCTGGGTAAATCGGTATTTTTATGTCCAAGAAGAAGGATGATGAATTAAAGAAGGTGGATTGAGGATGAAGGTTTTTAGAGAAGAATTTAGCAAACTTTTTAATTCAAAAGGAGGTCAAAGGTTAGAAAAAGGATAATAAATCGCTAGTGAAAAAGTGGCCCCTTTTTTAAGCAGAAAAGGAAAAGAGGACAAGAAAAGAAGATAAAAGAAAAGGAATGAGGATAGAAAAAAAAGGAGAGGGAATAATAGGAAATCTGTAGAAGAAATATTAGCTTCCTTCTCAAAAAAAAAAAAATAGATTTAAGGAAACGAAAGAAAAGGAAAGAATATGGAATAAGTGTAAGAATTTCTAGAGGGAAAAGTTAAATTTTTTTAAGCTAAAAATGAAGGTAGGAAAGGATGGAATGAAGATAAGAAACATGCAGTGAAAAGTGGCCTTATTTTCAAGCTGAAAGGGAACAAATGAAAGGAAAAAGAAAGTTCAGAATGAAATGGAAATGGATTGAGGATAAGGAATCGTCCTCAGGGAAATTGACATAGTCATTTGTCTGGAAAGGAAGAGGAGAAAGAAGAAAAAGAAGAAAATGCGGAAAATCAGATTATCAAATGGAATAGGGGAGATAAATTTCTGCTGGGTCAATTGGTATTTTTATATCCAAGAAGAAGGATGATGAATTAAAGAAGGTGGATTGAGGATAAAGGTGTTTAGAGAAGAATTTAGCAAACTTTTCAATTCGAAAGGAGGTGGAAGGTTGGAAAAAGGATAATAAACCGCTAGTGAAAAAGTGGCCACTTTTTCAAGCAGAGAAAGAAAAGAGGACAGGATAAGAAGATAAAAGAAAAGGAATAAGGATAGAAAAATAGGAGAGGGAATGATAGAAAATCTGTAGAAGAAATATTAGCATCCTTTTCAAAAAATGAAAAAATATACGTAAGGAAACGAGAAAAAAGGAAAGAATACGGAATAAGTGTGAGGATTTCTAGAGGGGAAAGTTTAATTTTTTGAAGCTAAAAAAGAAGGTAGGAAAGGATGGAATGAAGATAAGGAACATGTAGTGAAAAGTGGCCTTATTTGCAATCTGGAAGGGAAGAAGAAAAGGAGAAAAGAAAGGTAATAAAGAAATGAAAATGGATTGAGGATGAGGGATCATCCTTGGGAAAATTGGCATAGTTCTTTATCTGAAAATCGAGAGAAGAGAAAAATTAGTGGAAGGAAAAAATGCGAAAGGTAATGTTCGAAAAATAAAGAAGATGGAATGAGGAAGTTGAATTTCTAGATAATTAAATTAACATGCCTTTGAGGCTAAAGAATAAGGGAGGAAAGAACAAGAAGGTGAAAAGGAAGGTTAGGAAAGGAAAGGACAGTGATTGAAGAGAAGGAAAAGATCGAAAGGGAAAGTTGCATTTTATTTTGGGTAAATAAGAAGAGAGGAGAGGATGGAATGAGGATAAGAAATTTGAGTTAAAAAGTGTCCTCATTTTTAACCTAAAAAGGAAACAAGGAAACGATAACAGAAGGATACGAAAAGAATGTAAATGAGTAAAAGATAAGGACTCATTCTTAGGAAAACCTGCATAGTTTTTTTATCTAAAAAAGAAGAGAGGAATGTAAAAAAATGAGAGAAAAGAAAAACATTCGGAAGAAGATTAGCAAAATAAAGAAGATAGAAGGTGAAAGGGAAGGTTAGGAAAAGAAAGGAGATTGATGAAGATAGAGGAAAGATCTTAAGGAAAAGTTGAATTTTCTTTTAAGTAAAACATAAGGAAAGAAAGGATGGAATGTAGATAAGATAGTTCAAAAGTTTCTAATTTTTAATCTGAAAAGAAAGAAAAGAAAGAAAGAAATGTAGGAAAAGAATAGAAAACGTTGGATTATACGAGAAAGTAATCTTCCTGAGGAAAAATTGTCATATGTGAAAAAGAAGAGGAAAGAAAAAAATGTAGGAGGTAAAGTTAGAAAAACAAAGGAGGGGATAAGGAAGATGTATATATATAGATGGTAAATTGATATTTATTTAAGTTGGAAAAGAATGAGGATAAGGAATTTTGTAGGAAAATTCGGCATATTTTTCGGTGCAAAAGAAGAGAAGAAAAAAATGTGAAAGGGAAGGGTGGAAGTGGGGAAGGGTGGAATTTGGATATGAAATATGTGAAAACAGGAATGGAAAAAAGGAAAGTGAGAAAGGAATGGGATTGATTATATATTCGTAATCAAGAGAGGAAAGAAAACGACCTGGAAGGTAAAGTCAAGTAAAACAGGAGATGGGTCGAATTTTAGGAATAGAAAGAAGTTGAAATGAGGATAAGGAATAATTGGAGGAAAATTTATCATATTTATAATTGTAAAAGAAGAGGAAAAAATTTGAAAGGGAAGGGTAGAAGTGGAAAGGAGAGGGAATATTCCTTAAGATAAGAAACATCTAGAGGAAAATTTGCATCTAAAAGTTGAAAAAGAAGGGAGAAAAGGATGAAATGAGGCTTGCATATAATTACTTGAAGAGCAGCTGCGGTTTTTAGATCTTCCTCTTCCTGCCTTAGTCTCTCTACCTCTTCAATCTTTCTCCTACTCTCAATTTCATGCCTCTGCCTCCTGTTGTCTTCTTCTTCCCTCTTCTTTCGTTCTTCCTCATCTTTCCTCTTTTTCTCGTTCTCCATTTCTTGCTGTATCTTCCTCAGTCTCTCTTGCTCTTCAGCAATTTTCTGCTGTTTAACCATATCTTGCAAAGAAGCCATTTGTCTGTTGACTTGGCTCACTAAATTTGAATAGGTCGCATCAATCTCTGCTGCTCTGATCTTTGGATTTCCCTAAAAACCAAACACAGTATGTTCCTTTGATCCTTTCATTTTCATTCCATCTTCTGCATCACCACAATACTTGATTCTTTGACGCTTACATTTTTCTATCAAACTGATTTTACGGATATATACACTTTAGGGGGTTTTCAGGTTCGGTGATTACGAATCCGGAGCCCGATTTGCACAATTCAAAATGGCGGATCCAATATGGCGGACGAGTTTTCAAAAAATTAATGGATTTTCATGAAACTTGACATCTGGGGGGTTTTGGGGCCTCTGATAACAAATTTGAACTTAGATTTGAAAATCAAAATGGCGGATCCAATATGGCGGACGAGTTTTCAAAAAATTAATGGATTTTCATGAAACTTGGCGTCTGGGGGGCTTTGAGGTCTCTGATCACGAATCTGAAGTCAGTTTTTGAAAATTCAAAATGGCGGACGAGGTTTGAAAAAATAATAAATTTCCATGAAACTGGGAATCTAAGGGTTTCAGGGGTCTCTGATAAAGTATCTGAAATCAGATTTCAAAAATTCGAATTGGCAGATCCAATATGGCGGATGAGTTTTCAAAAAAGGAATGGATTTTCCTGAAACTTGACATCTGGGGGTTTTTGGGGTCTCTGATCACGAATCTGAAGTCAGTTTTTGAAAATTCAAAATGGCGGACGAGGTTGAAAAAATAATGGATTTCCATGAAACTTGGAATCTAGGAAGTTTTGGGGTTTCTAAAAACGAATCTGAAATCAGATTGCAAACATTCAAAATGGTGGATTCAATATGGCGAACGAGTTTTAAAAAAAGAAATAGATTTTAATGAAACTTGACATCTGGGGGTTTTTATAGTCTCTGATCACAAATCTGAAGTCTGTTTTTGAAAATTCAAAATAACGGACAATTAAAAAAAAAGATTCTCATGAAACTTGGCATCTGGAGGTTTTTAAGGTCTCTGATCACGAATCTGAACTCAGATTTCAAAAATCCAAAATGG
>CAKNXH010002103.1:101141-126671 GCA_932178445.1 Andricus quercusramuli | reverse complement strand
CATGAAACTTGGCATCTGGAAGTGTTTAGGGTCTCTGATAACGAATCAGAAGTCAGATTTCAAAAACTCGAAATTGCGGATCCAATATGGCGGACGAGTTTTCAAAAAATAAATAGATTTTCATGAAACTTGGAATCTAGGGAGTTTTTTGGGTCTCTGATAACGAATCTGAAATCAGATTGCAAACATTCAAAATGGCGGATCCAATATGGCGAACAAGTTTTAAAAAATACATGGATTTTAATGAAACTTGACATCTGGGGGGTTTTGGGGTCTCTGATCACGAATCAAAAGTCAGTTTTTGAAAATTCAAAATGGCAGACGAATTAAAAAAATAATGGATTTCCATGAAACTTGGAATCTAGGAAGTTTTGGGGTTTCTAAAAACGAATGTGAAATCAGATTGCAAACATTCAAAATGGCGGATCCAATATGGCGAACGAGTTTTAAAAAAAAATGGATTTTAATGAAACTTGACACCTGGGGGTTTTTGGGTCCCTGATCATGAATCTGAAGTCAGTTTTTGAAAATTCAAAATGGCGGACGAGGTTAAAAAAATAATGGATTTCCATGAAACTTGGAATCTAGGAAGTTTTGGGGTTTCTAAAAACGAATCTGAAATCAGATTGCAAACATTCAAAATGGCGGATCCAATATGGCGAACGAGTTTTAAAAAAAGAAATGGATATTCATGAAGCTTGGAATCTGGGGGTTTTTGGGGTCTCTGATCACAAATCTCCAGTCATTTTTTGAAAATTCAAAATGGCGGGTTCAACATGGTGGAAGAATGTTGAAAAAATTGTTGGATTTTCATCAAACTTGTCAGTCAGGGGTTTTTAGGGTCACTGGCTACGAATCCGGTGCCAAATTTGCAAAATTCAAAATGTCAGATCCAATATGGTGGACGAGTTTTCAAAAAATTGTTGCATATTCATGAGACTTGGCATCCAAGAGTTTTCGGGGTTGTTAATTTTAAAAGTTAGGTGAAAATGAAAAATTTCGATTTCAATTTGGCTGTGAAAAATGTAGTTTAATAAAAGTTGCATCTTTGACGATTCACCAGTTTCATTCGCCATATTGGATCCTCCATTATGAATTTTTGAAAACCGACTTCAAATTCGTAATGAACAACCCCAAAAAACTCTACATACTAATTATATTATAATAAATTTACAGTTACAATCAGAGTTAATTTTATTTGAAAACAGCGTCCCTCAAAACAAGTTTTATTTAAATGCAACAAAAAATGTTGTAAATATTGAATTTTTCTTGCAAAAATTACTTTTTTTGGTATTTGTTTAATAATATTAACAAATTCGCCAGGAATTTCACATAATGGTGTGTAATTTTCAATTTCCTAACATGTTATGGTAAATTCACAATAAAATCACCCAAATCGAGAAGAGAAAACTTGAAATATTATAAATATGATGATAATCTAGGTGAGATATTAAATATCCCACCGTGAATTTAAGTGTTAAAATAAAAAATACCTTAATTTTCTGGACCGCAACTTCCAATTCCACCTGCAGTCTCTTGATATCGCTGATGCTTTTTTCCTTAGCTGTTTTTAATTGATTCGATGTCTCCTCCATTCTGGCAAGCTGGCTCTTCAGATTCTTGATTTTTACGATGCCCTTGATTCGCGGTTGGTGCTGTTTTTTAGCAATATACATCCGCGCTGTTTTTTGAATCACGATCAGATGATTACGACGATAGATGATCTTGTTCTTCACTGCAAACAAATATTTAGTAATAAAATTGAAGATTCAAAAATATTTCACCAAATAGAAAAGGGACCATAATTAAATTACGTAACAGCTCAAGGGGGGGGGGGGGGGGTCGAGACATTTTGTTACGATTTATTCCATTTTCGCAAAAAATTTTTCCTTTTTCTCCTTTTTTATTTTTAGTGCAAAATTTTATTATTTGGTTGAAAATTTAACAATTTTCTCAAAAAGACATAATTTTTTTTTTGCAAACACAACTGTTCTGTTAAGAATTCGTCTTTTTGGGTTAAAAATTCAACTCTTTTTGTATAATATTAACCTTTTGTTTAAAATTCATATTTTGTTGCTGATAAGTCAACTGAAATCTTTTTTGGATGAAAAATATTTTTTCTGAAAATTTATCATTTTAATTAAAAAGTTCACCTTTTTTTAGTAGAAATATTGCATCTTTCTTGGACAAAAATGCAATTTTTTTAAATTCAACTTTAAATGTCTACTGAAAACCTTTTGGATGAAAATTCAAATCTTTTTTTGAATTTTTTTATTTTTTTATTTTTTTATTTAAATATTCACCTGTTTTAGTAGAATTTTCATTTTTCTTGCAACTGTTTGGTTTGAAATTCAACAATCTTGTTAAAAAGTCATACTTTTGGGTTAAAAATTCGACTATTTAGCAGAAAATTAACTCATAGTTTATAATTCTTATTTTGGTGTTGGAAAGTGAACTGGAATCTTATTTGGATTAAAATTCAAACAATTTTTTTGAAGTTTTTTTTCTATTTTATCTGCTTTAAAAGAAATATTTCATCTTTCTTGAATGAAAATACAATTATACGGTTGAAATTCAACGCTTTTTTGAAAATTTGTTTTTCTGATTTCAAAATTCACCTGCTTTAGCAGAAATTACAACTTTCTTGGATAAAATGCAATTATTTGGTTTAAAAATCAACAATTTGGTTGAAAAGCCATATTTTTTGGTTGGAAATTCTGCTGTTTTGTAGAAAATTTGACTATTTTGTACAAAATTTACTTTTTTGTTAAATTTAATATTAAAAAAAAAGATATTGAAAAAAGAACTGAAATCTTTTCTGAATGAAAATTCAAATGAATTTTTTTTGTATTAAAAATTCATCTATTTTAAGAGAAATTTCACATTTTTTGGATAAAAATGCAACTGTTTGGTTGAAAATAACTCTATTTTGTTAAAAAGTCATACTTTTGCTTGAAAATTCTACTGTTTTGCTTAAAATGTAACTATTTCGTAGAAAATTTACTTTTTGTTTGAAATTCACATTTTGGTGTTAAAAAAATGAACTATTTCGTTAAAAATTCAATTTCTTTTGGTTGAAAAAATTCGTCTTTTTGGATGAAAAATTCAATTTTGTTCATAGAAACTTATTTTCTGTTAAAAAATTCGTATTTCGATCTTCAAAAGTCAACTGGAATCTTTTCTGGATGAAAATTCAACTTTTTTTCAATTTGTTTTCTTTTCAAATAATAATTAATCTGCTTTAAGAAAAATTTCATCTTTTTGGAAAAAAATGCAGAATTCAACAATTTTGTAAAAAAAGTCCTCCTTTTCGGGTGAAAGTTTGTCTTTTTGGATTGAAAATTCAATTTTTTTTGTAGAAACTTATTTTTTGGTTGAAAATTCGTATTTTGATCTTGAAAAGTCAACTAAAATCTTTTTTTACAGAAAATCAAACATTTTTTTTGAATTTATCTTTTTGATTGAAACTTTAACTATTTTGTTGAAAATTAATCATTCTTAATTGAAAATTCAACTAATTGGGTAAAAGCTAAACTACATTGTTAAAAATATATTTGATTGAGGGCTTATGCCTTTGGTTAAAAATTTAACTGTTTAGAAAAAATGTCCCTTTTTTGGTTTAAAATTAATTTTTTAACTGAAAATGTGACTTTCTATTTTTTAAGATTGAGATTTTTTAGTTAAAAATTCTCCTTTTTTGGTGAAAAAAAAATTTTCATGTTTTAAAATTTAAATTTTGTTGGGTAAAAATGAATCAGTTTCGTGGAAAAATAATTTTTTGCTGAAGTCATATTTTTGTTTGTAAATTCAATTTCGGAAGAGAAAATTTGACTTTTGGTTTGAAGGTACAACAATTTAGGTTCAAAATTTTATGTTTTCTGATTGAAATATAAACTATAAAACTTTTTGTTCGGAATTTATATTTTTAGATTGAAATTTCAACTATTATGTTAAAAATTTAATTATTTCGTTGGAAATTTAAGTATTCAAAAAAACCCATCTTTCATGGTAGAAAAGTTATTTTTTTGTTTGAAATAAATTAATAAATTTTAAATTTGTATCTGAAATACTATTTTATTCCATTTATAAAAGATTCTATGTTGAGAGTATTTCAAGATCAAAATGCTGGTATTTGAATATTAATGATCAAGGAAAATGAGAAATTAGACAAGGAAAAATAAGAAAATGTTGAAAATGATGTTTTGGGATCCTGCCTAATTTTACTAGCAATAACTAGTAAAACATTTTTGGAAACTAAAAATTACGTACCGAAATAGTGGTAATTTAAGTAGGGCCCCCAAGATATTTTGCAAAAAAAGTCTTACGTTTTATCACAGATAGTGCACAGAACTGCATCTTGTTCCACCTTGATTTCAAGAGCCACTTTTTCACATTGGCTACAAGTTTTTCCAAATTTTCAGGATCTGACTTCATGATCTTGTCAAATTCGGCGAATTTTCCAGGTTTGAAGAAGACTCTCGTTATGCCGAATTTAAAGTCTTTCTTATTCAGGTGAAGACTGTGGAGTAGAGCCTTTAAATCGAAGGAGGAATTTAGTTATTCAGGTAATTACTTTAAAATCTGAGAATTTAAGTTCCAATCTAACAAGGAGAGGTCAAGATCGCGGCTTATTCATAGAGCATTTAAGAGAATTTAAAGAATTCATTGTTTAAACAAATATATGTCATAATATATTGTTGAGGATTTAAACTATTTTGTTGAAAATTTATCTTTTTTTCTTTAATTCAACTATTTTTGGCATAAAATTAAAATCCTTTTGGGTTGAAAATTCATCTGCTTAATTGGAAGTGGAAATGCTTAGTTAAAAATTTACTTATTTGGTTGATGATTCATCATTTTAGTTGAAAATTCGTATGTGTCGATAGAAAATGATTCTTCTTGGTTAAAATTGCATGTTTCTGATGGATAATAATTTAACCATTTGGCTGAAAATTTCATTTAAAAATTCAAATATTTGTTTGAAAATTCGTGTACTTTGTTGCAAATTCATCTATTTTTATAGAAAATTGATCTTATTGGTTGAAAATTGATCTTATTGGTAGAAAATTGATATCTTTGGTTGAAAATTACTTTTTTTAAATTCTATTGCATTTGATTAAAAATTTGAATTTTGTGAGAGAATATTTAATCTTCTTGATGAATAATTCATCTTTTTAATTAAAAAATTACATTTTCTTATTTAGAATTTTTCGTCTAAAAATGTAACTGTTCCACTTTGTGTCGAAAATTGATCTTTTTGATAGAAATTTATCGTTCTTAGTTGAAAATTAATTTTTGTACTGAAAATTTAACTATTCTATTTTTATTTGAAAATGTATCGGTTTTAGGAGAAAATTAAACTTTTTGTTGTTAATCAGTCTTTTTTTGTTAGAAGTTCTTTCATTAGTTGAAACTTCATCTTTTTAGTTGAAATTTTATTCCTGAAAATTCAACTATTTTATTATTGGTAGAAAATTTTTCTTTCCAGCTGAAAATTCATGAATTTGTTAAAAAATTAATTTTGTTTTAGTTGAAGATTTATCATTTTAATTAAAAGATCACTTCAACTATTCCATTTTTTGTGGAAAATTTACCTTTTTTGATAGAAATGTAATTTTTTTCGTTCAAAAAATATCTGTTTTGTAGAAATTTCACTATTCTGTTTTTTTGTTTGTTAGGAATTCATTTCTTTGGATAAAAAAAAACTATTTAGTTGAAAATTAATTTTTTTTTTTTGATAGAAAATTCATGTTGTGGGTTGAAAATTATATATTTTTTATTAATAAAAATAAATTATGAATTATATATTATGGTTTGAAATTCATCATTGTGATTAAAAATTAATTTCTTTGGTTGAAAATTCGTATCTATTTAATTGAAAATTAATTTTTCAACTGACGATGTAACTGTTTCATTTTTGCTCGAAAATTGATCTTTTTGATAGAAATTTATCCTTCTTAGTTTAAAATTATACTACTATTTCGTTGAAAATTTATTTTAATTTTATTGAAAATTAATTTTTGTACTGGAAATTCGACTATTCTATTTTTATTTAAAAATTTATCTGTTTGACGTGAAAATTCAACTCTTTGTTGATGATCAGTCTTTTTTTGGTAGAAAAGTTCTCTCATTAGTTGAAACTTCATCTTTTTGGTTGAAAATTTATTTCTTTGATCAAAAATTTATTTCTTTGGTTGGAAATTGAAATATTTTGTTGAAAATTCGTTTATTTTTGGCTGAAAATAGATTTTGCTAACTTAAAATTTAATTATTTTATTTTTGGTAGAAAATTTATCTTTTCAGTTGAAAATTCGTATTTTTCGATAGAAAATTATTCTTCTTGGTTCAAATTGCATGTTTCTGATGGATAATAATTTAACTGTTTGGCTAAAAATTAAACAACCTCGCTAAAATGTATCCTGTTTGGTTAAAAAGTAAACTATTTTGTTAGAAATTTGTTTTTTTGTTGTTGAAAATTCATTTAAAAATTCAAATATTTGTTTGAAAATTCGTTTATTTTGCTGCAAATTCATCTATTTTGATAGAAAATTGATCTTTTTGGTTGAAAATTATTTTTTTTTATTTTATTGTATTTTATTAAAAATTTAAATTTTGTGAGAGAATATTTAATCTTCTTGATGAATAATTCATCTTTTTAATTAAAAAATTAGTTTTTCTTATTTAGAATTTTTCGTCTAAAAATGTAACTGTTCCACTTTGTGTCGAAAATTTATCTTTTTCATATAAATTTATCGTTTTTAGTTGAAAATTATACTATTTCGTTGAAAATTTATTTCAATTTTATTGAAAATTAATTTTTGTACTGGAAATTCAACTATTCTATTTTTATCTTTTTGGTTGAAAATTTATTTCTTTCGTTGAAAATTTAAATATTTTGATGGCAATTTGTTCAATTTTTGGCTGAAACTTGATTTTACTAACTTAAAAAGTAATTATTTTATTTTTGGTAGAAAATTTATCTTTTCGGTTGGAAATTCATGAATTTGGTTAAAATTAATTTTTGTTTAGTTGAAGGTTCATCGTTTTAGTTTAAAATTCACTTTAACTATTCCATTTTTTGTGGAAAATTTACATTTTTTGATGAACATGTAATGTTTTTCGTTAAAAAATTATCTGGTTTGTAAAACTATTTCGTTAAAAATTCATTTTTTTTGTTGATAGAAAATTCATGTTATGAGTTCAAAATTCCACTATTTTGTCAAAAATTCATATTTTTTGTTTGAAATTCAACATTCTGATTAAAAATTAATTTCTTTGGTTGAAAATTCGTTTCTTTTTTAGTTGAAAAATTATATATTTTATTGTAGCTGTATCTTTTTTGGTTAAAAATTCATCTTTTGGGTGTAAAATTGAATTATATTGTTGAGAATTCATGTTTATGTTTGAAAATTGGTTGTTTCAACTGAAAATTGAATTCTTCTATTTATTGTTTAAAAATCATTTTTTATCATGAAAAAAACAATTTTGTTGAACATTTTTTCTTTTGGTTGAACATTTATTTTTCTAACATTTTAACTATTTTAATTTTTGATGAGAATTTATCCTTTTTATATGAAAATTCATGTACTTCCTTGAAAATCTTTCTTTTTAGTAGAAAATCAATCTTTTAGGTTGAAAATTCAACTAACTAGTTGCTTGAAAATTCATATTTTTGATTGAAGATTCATCATTTTGGTTTAAAAATAATTTCTTTCGTTGAAAATGTATCTTTTTGACTTTGAGAAAATTAAAAAAGGTTTTTAAACATTGGAAACGATTTGCTAAAATTTCGAAAATGAGTCTAGAATATTTTAAAGCAAACTGTTTCAATTTAGTAAGATTAAAAAATATTAAAAAAATCGAGGGAATTCAAGAAATATTTCGAAGAATTGAAGGGATTCGGAAAGAATTTTAAGCTTCGAAAGTTTTTTAGAAATGTAGATTTTTAAAGGTTTCAAGAAAGAACTTTAGAAACTCTAAATGAATTTCGAGAGGTTTCAAGAAAATAAACAAATTTTCTCAACATTCTTAGGAAAATTCAGAAGAATATAAGGCAATTTATTTACATTTTGAATGATTTTTTCCAAAATTTAAGAAAAATTCGAGTCAGTTAAAAATATTTTTAGGAATTTGAGACGTTTTAAATAAATTACAAATATTTAAAAACTTGGAACATTTTCGAAAAATTAAATATTTCTTGATTTCTTCCAAACTTCTAAAAGTCCTATACATATTTCAAAAAGACTTGAATATCTCTTAATATTTTGTAAAATCATATCAAATAAAAAAAGTCTTTAAAATCTTCTAGATTCTTTTTTGACATATCTGAAAAATTTAAAAATCTTTTTTTTTATTAAATTAAATTAAATAAATTGAATTAAATTAAATAAAATTAAAATTAAATAATAAATTAAAAAATAATACAATTAAATCAAATTAAATTATTAAATTTAATTAAATTTAATTTAAAAATCTTTTTTAAAAATTATATTTATTTAATATTTAATAAATTATTTTGTATTGAAAAAAAATTTAAATGGCTACATTTCAATTAGTACTTACATTAAGTAACTTCAATATTTCTATGACTAAAAAAATATTGAAAAAGCATTCAGTTTTATATCAAAATATTCTTTAATTTATTTCTAACGTACATCTCACGACTTTTCCTTGTAAGTTCCAAAATTAAATTAAATTAAAAATAATGAATAAATATAAATAAAATATAAATAATAAAATTAAGCTTACCTCACAGAAAAATCGGGGGTCAAGTTTCGCGAGTTCAGGAGGCAAGTAGGACTTGTACATGTTATAAAGTTCCTGGAACGGAACTCTGCTTGGATAACCATGTTCCATTAGTTCCAAAACGGAAGTCATCCCGGAACACCGAAGTTGTCCCAAAATGCTGTTTCCATCGAAACGATGAGCGACCATTTCATTGTTTGGTTTAATGCAACGAATGAAATTCGTTCCCTGATAGGATATATTAAATTTTTAATATTATATATTATTAATAATAATAATATTATCATTAAAATTATTATATCAATTTATTATTAATTATTAATATAATTATTATTGTATATAATATAATTTTAAACAATTAAAAAATTATATATAATAATTATTAATATATTATCATTATATTATATCATTAATATAATATTCATCAAAAGGGGTGGTTCAAAAGTTACGTCAACTTCCCCCTTTTCTCGTTTCTTTTTGCTTAAATTCAAAATTAATTAATAGAGCCCCATAAAAAAATCATAATATTTTTGGTAAAAAGTTTCCTCTTTAACAGGAAATTTGACCATTATACCTTCTGGTTTAAAATTCATCTCTATAGGTTAAAAATTCTATATCCGGTTGGAGATTAATTCTTTCCTTTTTTTTGAAAATTAGTTTTTCAGTGGAAAATTAATTTTCCTAACTGAAAAATTAACTCATCCATTTACGACTGAAAATTGATTTCAGTTAAAAATTGAACTAAAAAATTTTGTATTGAAAAGTCATCTTTTTTCGTTGAAAATTCAACTATTTAGTTGGAATTTGAACTATATTATGTTAAAAATTGATTTTATTCGTTTAAAATTGAGCTATTTTGTTTGAAACACGTTTTTTTTGTAAGTTAATTTATTTAACTGAAAATTGAAATAGTCCATTATTGGTCAAAAATAATTGAAAATTCAAGTACAAATTAAATTTTCATCAAGAATTCATAGGTTTTGGTTGAGAATTCTACTGATTGGCTGAAAATTTTACTATTTTATTAAAAATTAATTTTACTGATTCAAGATTGAACTATTTTGTTGAAAATTCCTTCATTTAATTGAAAATTAATTTTTATCCCTGAAAATTTAGTTATTCCATTTTTTTTGCAAATTATTCGTTTTCGGTTGAAAATTCAACCATAAAATTTTTCATTAGGAAGTTTTTTTTTTGTTGAAAATTCAAATACTTGGGTGAAAGTTCAACTAATTTGTTAAATATTCATTCTATTGGTTGAATATTGAACTATTTGTTGAAATTAATTTTTTAACTGAAAATTAAACTATTTAATTTTTGGTTGAAAATTATAAGTTTTTAATTGAAAATTTAACCATTTGGCTGAAAGTTTATGAAGTTTGTTGTGAATTCGTCTTTTTTAATAGAAAATCATTTTTCTTGATTGAAAATTCAACTACTTGGTTGAAAGTTTAACTACTTGTTCAAAAATTTATTTCATTAGTTTAATATTCATCCCTTTCGTTGAAAATGTAATTATTTAGTTGAAAATTCATTTTTTTTAATGAAAATCAATTTTTTTATTGCAAATTAAACGAATCTATTTTTTGTCGGAAATTCATATTTTTCAATAGAAAATTGAACAGGTTTTGTACAGAATTCGTCTTTTGAGTTTGAAAATTTAACAATTTGGTTGAGGTTCTTTGTCTTTTGCATGAAAAGTCTTTCTTGGTTGAAAATTATTTTTCAAAATAAAAATGTAATCTTTGTTTAAAGAGAAACTGTTTAGTTAAAAAAAATCTTATTTGGTTAAGAATTCGAGTATTTTGTTGAGAATTATTATTTTTTTATTGCCTTTGAATAAGAATAAAGATATTTTTTGCTCGAAATATCTACTATTAATTTTTTTCTTCATTTTGTTCAGTTGAAAATAAACTATTTTATTGAAAATTTAATTATTAAAAAAAATCATTCATTTTTTTCAAAAGTAATATTTTTTGGTTAAAAATGTAACTTTTTTTCAACTTTTGTTTTTTTTTATATAAAATTCGTCTTCTTCGCTTGAAGATTAAATTATTTGTTTAAAAACGCAACTATTTGTGATTGAAGTTCAAACTTTTAGTTAGTAAAGTCATCTTTTTTGTCAAAAATTCATCTATTTTGTTGGAAATTTCTCTTTTTTGTTTAGAAGTACAACTATTTGATCGAAAATAATTTTGTTGTTGAAAATTTAACTACTTGGTTGAAAGTTGAACTAATTTTTTTTAATTCATTTAATTAATTTAGGATCCATCTCTTTCGTTGAAAATGTAACTATTTAGTTGAAAATTCATTTTTTTATGAAAATATTTTTTTTTCATTGCAAATTTAACCATTCTTTTTTTTGTTGAAAATTCATTTTTTTTCAGTAGAAAATTGAACAGTTTTTGCACAGAATAACAGAGTAACCTTTGTTAAACGAGGAACTGTTTAGTTAAAAATAAATCTTATTTGGTTGAGAATTCGACTATTTTGTTAAAAATTCGTTTTTTTTTGCAAATTAATTTTTTTAAGTTAGTTTTTCATCTAAATATTCTATTTTTGGTTGAAAATTGATGGTTTTTAATTGAAAATTAAACTATCAATCTTTTCATTATAAAATATTTCGTTAAAAATTCGACTTTTTGTTGAATTATATTGTTTCTAAATAAAAGTAAAAATCTTGTTTTGCTCGAAATATCAAATATTACATTTTTTGTTGGGAATTTACTTCTTTAGTTGAAATAGCCTATTTTTGATTTGAAATTCAAATCTCTTATTATTTAAAATATTAACTATAATATTTTTTGTAAATAATTAATTTTCTTAAATTGGAAATTCAACTACGTGGATGAAAGTTGAAATCATTTCAGTTGAAAATCAACTATTTTGTTGAAAATTTAATTAATTTGAAAAAAATCATTTATTTTGTTCGAAAGTAATCTTTTTTGGTTAAAAATGTAACTATTTGTGGTTGAAGTTCAATCTTTTAGCTAGAAAATTCATCCTTTTTGTCAAAAATTCATCTATTTTGTTGGAAATTTCTCTCTTTTGTTTGAAAGTTCAACTATTTGATTGTAAGTGCAACTATTTGATCTGAAATAATTTTGTTGTTGAAAATTCAACTTCTTGGTTTAAAGTTAAACTACTTTTCTAAAAATGAATTTCATTAGTTTAAAATCCATCTCTTTCGTTGAAAATGTAACTATTTACTTGAAAATTCATTTTTTTATGAAAATAAATTTTTTTGATTGCAAATTTGACCATTCCTTTTTTTTTTGATTTATATTTTTCAGTAGAAAATTGAACAGGTTTTGCACAGAATTCGCCTTTTGGGTTTGAAAATCCAACAATTTGGTTGAGGTTCTTTCTCTCTTGCATGAAAAGTCTTTTTTGGTTGAAAATAATTTTTCAAAATAAAAATGTAATTTTTGTTAGAAGAGAAACTGTTTAGTTGAAAATTAATCTTCGTTAAGAATTCGACAATTTTGTTGACAATTCGTTATTTTTTTTGTTGTAAATTAATTTTTTTAACCGAAAATTTAAGTATTCCATTTTTGGTTGACAATTGATAGTTTTTAGTTGAAAATTAAAATATTAATCTTTTCATTATAAAATATTTTGTTACAAATTCATCTTTTTGGTCGAATTAAATTGTTTTTGAATAAAAATAAGAATATTTTTTGCTCAAAATATCAGCTTTTACATTTCTTGTTGAGATTTTTTTTTGTTTGTTAAATTAGACTATTATTGATTTGAAATTAAAATCTTTTTTTGTTTGAAACATTAACTATAATATTTTTTGTGGAGAATTAATTCTTTACAATTGAATATTCGGCTACGTGGTTGAAAGTTAAAATTATTTCATTTGAAAATCAACTATTTTGTTGAAAATTTAGTTAGTTAAGAAAAATTAATTTATATTGTTCAAAAGTAATCTTTTTAGGTTAAAAATTTAACTTGTTTTTTTAACTTTGTTTTTTTTTTTCATAGGAAAGTCGTCTTTTTCGCTTCAAGATTAAATTATTAAGTGCAACTGTTTGATCTAAAATAATTTTTTGTTGAAAATTCAACTACTTGGTTGAAAGTTGTACTACTTTTTTGAAAATTCAATTAATTAGTTTAAGATTCATCTCTTTCGTTGAAAAGGTAAATATTCTGTTGAAAATTCATTTTTTTATGAAAATAAATTTTTTTGATCTGATTTGGTTGAAAATTATTTTTCAAAATAAAAATGTAACAGTTGTTAAAAGAGAAACTGCTTAGTTAAAAATAAATCTTATTTGGATGAGATTTCGTTTATTTTTTGGAAATTTCTTTGTTTTTTTTTTGCAAATTAATTATTTTTAACCGAAAATCTAACTATTCCATTTTTGGTTGAAAATTGATAGTTTGTAGTTAAAAATTGAACTATCCATCTTTTCACTATAAAATATTTGGATAAAAATTCGTCTTTTTGGTTGAATTAAATTGTTTTTGAATGAAAATAAAAATCTTTTTTGCTCGAAATATCAACTAATACATTTCTTATTGAGAATTTTTTGTTGTTCTTGAATGAGACTATTTTTGATTTGAAATTAAAATATTTTTTTGTTTTAAATATTAACTATAATATTTTTTGTGAAGAATTAATTTTTTAAATTGAAAACTTAACTATGTGGTTGAAAGTTAAAATCATTTCAGTTGAAAACCGACTACATTGTTGAAAATTCAATTATTTGGAAAAAAATTAATTTATTTTGTTCAAAAGTATTTTTTTTTTACAATTTTAACCGGTTTTTTTTAACTTTGGTTTTTCTTTTAGTAGAAGAATTGTCTCTTTCGCTTGAAAATTAAATTATTTGTTTGCAACTATTTGTGGTTGAAGTTCGATCTTTTAGTTAAAAAATGCAACTATTTTGTTAAAAATTCAACTATTTCGTTGGAAATTTCTCTCTTGTTTTAAAGCTCAACTATTTGATTGTAAGTGCAACTGTTTGGACCAAAATAATTTTTCTTGTTGAAAATTGAAGTATCTAGTTGAAGAATGATCTATTTTGGTTGCAAATTAATCTTTTCGGGCTTAGAAGTCAACTGTTCTCTAAAAAACTGGACCTTTTAGCTTTAAAACTCAACTCTTTCGTGAAAAATTCATCTCTTTTGATAGAAAATTAATCTCTCTCGGTTGTAAATTAAACTATTTCGTTGAAAAAGCAATACATATATTTTAAATTGAAATCTTAAGAATTTGAAGCGTTTAATTTTTGATTCAATATCAATCTATAAATTAATTTTACTGAAAAGTAATTATTCTCCTATTTCCGTTGAAAATTACCTTATTTTCCCTGTTTTAAGAGCAATTTGGACTGTGACGTCTGTATGTTTTGTGTTTTATTTTAGTCACTTATCAAATGAAATCTAAGAAAAAAATTTTGACTTAAAAAGAAAAAGGGGAGGGGTGCAAAAATTTTTCAAAATAGCGAGACGTACTTTTTAAACAGCCCCGAAGATATCTTGAATGAAATAAACAATTGAAACTCACGTTGCTCTTAAGTTTATCCATTAATTCGCCTAATTGTGTTTTGAATTTGCTACCGACGCTGATGAATGTCAGCTTCCCCTTTTGACTAGAATGATTGGCAAATTGGGTGCGAAGAAATTTGTTGTCACTTTCCTGGATCAGGCCCTCTAATGATGCATGAAGAGCATCATTGTTTTTTTCGATAAATTGATTCTAGAATGCAAAAAAAAAACATATATACAGCGATGCTGCATTTTTTTGATAATATCTCTCTCCTTTCCAATTTCAATTTTAAATATTTAAAATTAAACAATTTTTGGATATTAACCGTTTGATAGCAAACTCCACCAGCAAAGTGTCGAATAACAAATCCCTCATCATCTCGAAGTTCTCGATGAGCCTTCAATTTTGAAGTTCGAGGCAACGTGATTCTGAAGTGACCATGCCAGGTTCGGTGAACTTCGCTCGTAAAGTGGGCGAAACTATGCGTTGGAAGTTTAGATTCTTCATCAAGTAAGCTGAAGACACCAGTATTCTTGGATTCAATGAGATCTGAAAAAAACCAAGACTGATCATACCAAACACGTTCCGAACAATAAGGCCCAAAAACATCAGGCCCAAAAAAATAAATCACAAATTCGAAGACTCGGACTATTCTTTATCACTCGTTTCTCTAGCCTCCTGTAATCCAGACCTCACCCAATCCATCTTTCCCTAAAATCTGTACCTCATACTCTTTCCAATTTTTTTCATCATCCATTCTTCCCCTACAACCTTCCCATATATGGTCCCATGTTTTTTCTTCTCATTCACAGATTCTGCAGTTTCACTTCTCTTTCTTTACTTAATACATCCCTTCCCTTACCTCGTTTCCCAATCTCAATCTCGCTATTCTGGCCAATCTTATCTCTCCTCAAGCTTTTTCTAAATATTTAGGTACTCCTTTATTTACCATCGTAAACCATTCATTATATTTTGGTTCCATCAATCCACCTCAAACTTTCCATTAATTGTCTTTTCTTGTCTCTTTTCTATAATACTTCATATACTCCAGTCCCATCTTGTATCTTATAAATCACAAATAGGGCTCAGGCTATTCTTTATCACTCATTTCTCTAGCCTCCTCTAATCCACACCTCACCCAATCCATCTTTCCTTAAAATCTGTACCACATACTCTTGCCAACTTTCTTCATCATCCATTCTTCCCCTACAACCTTCCCATATATGGTCCCATGTTTCTTCTTCTCGTTCACAGATTCTGCACATTCTCTTCTCTTCCTTTACTTCATACATCCCTTCTCTTACCTCGTTTCCTGATCTCAATCTTGCTATTCTGGCCAATATTCTCTCTCCCCAACCCTTTTCTAAATACTTGTGCACTCTTTCATTTTCATCATTATATACCATTTATTATATTTTGATTCCCTCCATCCTCCCCAATCTTTCTATTAATTATCTTTTCTTGTCTCTTTTCTACAATTCTTCATATACACCACTCCCATCTTGTATCTTATAAATCACAAAGTCTAGGGCTCAAACTATACTTTATCACTCGTTTCTCTAGCCTCCTCTAATCCACACCTCATCCAATCCATCTTTCCCTAAAATCTGCACCACATACTCTTGCCAACTTCCTTCATCATCCATTCTTCCCCTACAACCTTGCCATATATGGTCCCATGATTTTTTTTCTCATCCACAGAATCTGCACTTTCTCTTCTCTTTCTTTACTTAATACATCCCTTCTCTTACCTCCTTTCCCAATCTCAATTTTGCTATTCTGGCCAATCTCCTCCCTCCCCCAACTTTTCTCTTAAATATTAGGTACTCCTTTATTTATCATCGTAAACCATTCATTATATTTTGATTCCCTCAAACGTTCCCAAATTTTCTATTAATTGTCTTTTCTCGTCTCTTTTCTACAACTTTTCATGTACTCCAGTCCCATCTTGTATCTTATAAATCACAAATAGGGCTCAAACTATTATTTATCACTCGTTTGTCTAGCCTCCTTTAATCTAAACCTCATACAATCCATCTTCCCCTAAAATATGTACCACATTCTCTTAACAACTTCCTTGATCATCAATTCTTCTCCTACATCCTTCCCATATATGGTCCCATGTTTTTTCTTCTCATTCACAGATTCTGCACTTTCTCTTCTCTTTCATTATTTAATACATCCTTTCCCAATCTCAATCTCGCTATTCTGGCCAGTCTTCTCTCTCCCCAATCCTTTTCTAAATACTTAGGTACTCATTTTTTTTATCATCCTATACTATTTATTATGTTTTGATTACCTGAATCCTCCTCAAACTTTCTATTAACTGTCTTTTCTTGTCCCTTTTCTACAATTCTTCATATACTCCAGTCCCACATTGTATCTTATAAATCACAAATAGGGCTCAAACTATTCTTTATCACTCATTTCCCTAGCCTCCTCCAATCCACACCTCATCCAATCCATCTTTCCCTAAAATTTGTACCACATACTCTTGCCAAATTCCTTCATCATCCATTCTTCCCCTACAACCTTCCCATATATGGCCCCATTTTCATTCTTTTCATTCACAAATTCTGCACTTTCTCTTTTCTTTCTTTACTTAATACATCCCTTTCCTTACCTCGTTTCCCAATCTCAATCTTGCTATTCTGGCCAATCTGCTCTCTCCTCAAACTTTCTCTAAATATTTAGCTACTCCTTTATTTATCATCGTTAAGCGTTTATCATATTTCGATTCCCTCAATCCTTCCCAATCTTTCTATTCATTTTATTTTCTTGTCTCTTTTCTGCAACTCTTCATATACTCTAGTCCCATTTTGCATCTCATAAATCACAAATTCCAGGGCTCAAACTATTCTTTATCGCTCGTTTATCTAGCCTTCTCCAATCCACACATCACCCAATCCATCTTCCCCTGAAATCTGCACCACATTGTCTTGCCAACTTCCTTCATCATCCATTCTTCTCCTACATCCTTCCCATACATGATCCTATATTTTTTCTTTTCATTCACAGATTCTGCACTTTCTCGTCTCTTTCATTACTTAATACATCCTTTCTCAATCTCAATCTGGCTATTCTGGCCAATCTTCTCTTTCCCCAATCTTTGTCTAAATACTTAGGTACTCCTTTATTTGTTATCATTTTATACCATTCATTATATTTTGATTCCCTCAATCCTCTCCAAAATTTCTATTAATTGCCTTTTCTTGTCTCTTTTCTACAATTCTTCATATACTCCAGTCTCATTTTGTATTTTATAAATCACAAATTCCAGGGCTCAAACTATTCTTTATCACTCGTTTCTCTAGCCGTCTCCAATCTATCTTCCCCTGAAATCTGTACTACATTCTCTTGCCAAGTTCCTTCATCATCCATTCTTCCCCTACAACCTTCCCATATATGGTCCCATGTTTTTTCATCTTATTCACAAATTCTGCACCTTTTCTTTTCTTTCTTTACTTAATACATCCCTTCCCTTATCTCGTTTCCCAATCTCAATTTTGCTATTCTGGCCAATCTTTTCTCTCCTCAACCTTTTTCTAAATATTTAGGTACTCCTTTATTTATCATCGTAAACCATTTATTATATTTAATTCCCTCAATCCTCCCCAAACATTCTATTAATTGTCTTTTCTTGTCTCTTTTCTACAATTCTTCATATACTCCAGTCATATTTTGTATCTTATAAATCACAAATTCCAGGGATCAAACTATTCTTTATCACTCGTTTCTCTAGCCGTCTCCAATCCATCTTCCCCTGAAATATGTACCACATTCTCTTGACAAGTTCGTTGATCATCCATTCTTCTCCTACATCCTTCTCATATATGCTCCCATGTTTTTTCTTTTCATTGATAGATTTCGCATTTTCTCTTCTCTCTCTTTGCTTCATAAATCCCTTCCCTTACCACATTTCCCAATCTCAATTTTGCTATTCTGGCCGAATCTTCGCTCTCCCGAACCTTATTCTAAATACTTAGGTACTCCTTCGTTTTTTATCATCTTATACCATTTATTATATTTTGATTCCCTCAATCCTCCCCAATCTTTCTATTAATTGTCTTCCTTGTCTCTTTTCTACAACGCTTCATATACTCTAGTACCATTTTTTATCTTATAAATCACAAATTCCAGGGCTCAAATTATTCTTTATCGCTCGTTTCTCTGGCCTCCTACAATCCACACCTCACCCAATCTATCTTCCCCTAAAATCTGTACCACATTCTCTTGCCATCTTTCTTTATCATCCATTCTTCTCCTACATCCTTCCCATATATGGTCCCATGCTTTTTCTTCTCATACACAGATTCTGCACTTCCTCTTCTCATTCGTTACTTAATACATCCTTTCTTAATCTCAATCTGGCTATTCTGGCCAATCTTCTCTTTCCCCAATCTTTTTCTAAATACTTAGGTACTCCTTTATTTTTTATCATCGTGTACCATTCATTATATTTTGATTCCCTTTAACCTCTCTAAACTTTCTATTAATTGTTTTTTCTTGTCTCTTTTCTACAATTCTTCATATACTCCAGTCCCATTTTGCATCTCATAAATCACAAATGCCAGGGCTCAAACTATTCTTTATCACTCGTTTCTCTATCCGCCTCCAATCCATCTTCCCCTGAAATCTGTACCACATTCTCTTGACAACTTCCTTGATCATCCATTCTTCTCCTACAACCATCCCATATATGGTCCCATGTTTTTTCTTCTCGTTCACAGATTCTGCACTTTCTCTTCTCTTTCTTCACTTTATACACCCTTTCTCAATCTCAATCTTACTATTCTGGCCAATCTTCTCTTTTCCCAACCTTTTTCTAAATACTTAGGTACTCCTTTATTTACCACCATAAACCATTCATTATATTTTGGTTCCCTCAATCCTCCTCAAACTTTCTATTAATTGTCTTTTCTTGTCACTTTTCTATAATTCTTCATATACTTCAGTCCCACCTTGTATCTTATAAATCACAAATAGGGCTCAAACTATTCTTTATCACTCATTTCCCTAGCCTCCTCCAATCCACACCTCATCCAATCCATCTTTCCCTAAAATTTGTACCACATACTCTTGTCAAATTCCTTCATCATCCATTCTTCACCTACAACCTTCCCATATATGGCCCCATGTTTATTCTTTTCATTCACAAATTCTGCACTTTCTCTTTTCTTTCTTTACTTAATACATCCCTTTCCTCACCTCGTTTCCCAATCTACATCTCGCTATTCTGGTCAATTTTCTCTCTCTCCCCAACCCTTTTCTAAATACTAATGCAATCTTTCATTTTTATCATCTTATACCATTTATTATGTTTTGATTCCCTCAATCATCCTCCATCTTACTACTGATTGTCTTACCCTGTCTCTTTTCTCCAATTCTTTATAGTTCATTTCAGTCCTCTCATTTATATTTTTAGCCCTAAACAGCTCACTTCTTTCTTCTCCCCATCTCGTTAATTCTACCGTCCTCCCTTTCCTCTCTTCTACCTCCTTCGAACACTTTTTGGCGAACTCCCCTCCATTTTCACCCTGAGCTTTGCCTTGAACTTCATACCCTCTTTCTCACTCTAGTCCTTTATTTATCCCTTTGCGTTATTCCTCTCGCACTATCTCATCCCTTTCCTTCCACCCTCATTACTCTGCTCCATAGCCCAGTACCAGTCATATTAATGTATCAAATAACAACATTCGCCTTCTCCAATCTTTCTTAAAACCTTCTTTTTCTTATTCCTCAATAAAAGTGGGCTTAAAGGACAACCTTGTCTTACTCCGCTCAGAAACCAGAAAATATCTCCTACATTCTCTGCTACATTTACACTGTTTTTTGTCTCTAAAAATATTTCCGATACACACCCTCATTCCTTTCCTAAACACTGCCTGATTCGGCGGCTCTATCTTTTCTTCTCGATTTATTTTTTCAACCTCTCCGATAAAACAGCTACACATCATTTATACAATGTTGGCATTAGCGTCACTCCTCTATAATCTTCAACCTCTTCCCCTTTGCCTTTTTTCAATGCAGGTACTATTACCCCTTCTTTCCATAACTCTCACCACTCCTCTCCTCTCCATACTCTATTGCACTATTTATTTATTCGCTGCTCATTTCTTTAGTTCTTTCCTTTCATATTTCTAGACTTCATCTGGAGTCTCATCTATACTAGGTGTCTTTCCATCTTTCATTATTCCTAACACTTTGACTTGAAAATGTTATGTCCTATTCCGTGTCTCTTTCCCTACCATCTTTTCCTCCTTCCCTAACTTCCCTCTCTACCCCTCCTAGCAAATCCATAAAATATTTTTTATATTCTACCATCTTAATATCCTGGTTTACTCTTTTTCATCTTTTCCTCTCTCTATTGACTACCTTCCAAACCTCTTCTTCCGTGATAGCCCTCTCCGCCTCTTCTTCAAACCTTCTATTTTCCTCCTCTTTTTTGTAAAAAATCTTAGTTTACTCCTTCTTCTTTCTCCTATATTCTTCCCCACTACTTTTTCCATTTCTCCGTTTTTCAAATTCCTTTCTCAATTCCTTTTTCTTCTCTTTACATTCCTCGTCTCATCCACTTCTCTAACCCCTCCTTTACTAAATTATTTTTTGATTACGCCCTAGAATACTCATTTCAGTTCTCCTATCGTTATTTCGATCTCTTCGTTTACATTTCCCTCTCCCATTCTGATACTCTTTACCTTTTTCTTAAACTTTTCTTTCCCTTCTATTAACTAATCTCATCTTGAATAGTGGCATTAATTTGAAAAAAATAGTAACAAAATAATGACATCCATTTTTTAAGATACAATATATTTTTTTATTTATAAGGCATATAAAAATGAAAAAAACGGCATTGTGAAGAAATTCCGGAAAATTGTATTGATAATTTTGCATTCATATTTTGAATAACTTAAGGATGTTATTGTGTACATTCTGAACTTAATTTATAGAAGTGTAATTTTGATATTTTGTTATCCTCTTTCAAATAAATTTTCTGTAAAACGCCCTAATTCAATTTCTTATACCAGGGTTGCTAGAGAATTTTGATTTCCAAATTCGAGGTTTTTTAAAGGTAATTTACAAAAAAAAAATCTAAACCTCACGCTGCCAGTTCCGTTCCAGAAAACTGTAAAAGAGTTTTAGAGGAGGGGAAAAATAGAATTGAAGAAGAATAATTAAATAAAATTAAACTAATTACCCTCTGATTAAAAATATTTGCGAAGATTAAAATAAATCTTTTTAAATAATTCCTGCTTCACTAGTTTCAAGAAAATTAATAAATTTCCTCAAAAAACACGATCAATTTAATTTTGAAGTGTTTTCAAATCCCAAAAATGTCTACAAATTTTTAATTCTTGGAAAATAATTTAGATTCCAATTTTACGGACGCCCACATCTTCATTATTTTTGAATGAACGTCTAAAATATTTCTTTCTATAATTTTAAACTCATGGACTTGCATTATTTTCAAATGATACAAGCTTATAGTTTACACGAATTTTGAATTATTCCTTAAATTTGGAAAAATGTTACAAAATTAAAAAAATTCCTCCAAATCTCTCAGATTTTTTTCCAAAATTTTTAATTTTTTAAATTTCCTTAAAAATTTATTGTTGAAAATAGAAAATAATTTATAATTTCCCCAGGAACTTCAAGAAACATTTGTTCTTCTCTTGAAACCTTCAAAAAATCTTAAAAAGCTTCGAAATTTTTTTCTCGAAATCTTCAAAAACTTACACTTTACTTTGAATTTTTTGAAATACTTTTAAATTTTTAATTATTTTTTCTTCTTTAAAAACTTCCAAACCTTCTAAATATCTTTTAATTCCAGTTTTTCCTAATTTTTTTTAGATTTCGCATACATTTCAAAACCTTCTAAATATCTTTAAAAAACGATGATAATCTTTCCAAAAATTGTTGAAATTTTCTTTTAAAGTTTATATTTCAAAATAGAAAATCAATGATCATTTTCCCAGAAATCTTAAGAAGAATTGGTTATTTTCTTGAAGCCTTTCAAAATTCATCAAAAACTTCGAAATTTTCTTGTCAAAATCTTCAAAAATTTAAATTTTGCTTTTAATTTTTTGAAATATTTTTAAACTTTAAATTATTTTTTCTTCTTTTAAAAACTTCTAAATATTTTTTTAAGTGATTCAGATTTTTCCTAAAATTTTTTAAAAAGTTTTGCATTAATTTCTAAACTTTCTAAATATCTTTTAAAACGATAATCTTTTAAATTTTTTTGAAAGTTTCGTAAGAAGTTTTATTTTTGCAAAATAGAAAAGTATTTATAATTTTTCAGAAATCTGAAGACAAATTTCTTTCTTTTTTATAACCTTTCAGAATTCTTAAAAGGATTCGAAATTTCTTTTCGAAATCTTCAAAAGCTTGTAATTTGTTTTATATTTTTGGAAATATTTCCTTCTTTTTTAATTGTTTTAATTTTTCCTAAAATTGAAAAAAATTGCAAAATTTCTAAACCTTCTGAATATCTTTTAAAATGATGCTAATCTTTTGAATTTTTTTGAAAGTTTCATTAGAAGTTTTATTATTCAAAATATAAAATTATTTATCATTTTCCCAGAAATATTAAGAAAAAGTTGTTTTCTTAAAACTTTTCAAAATTCTTAAAAAGTTTCGAAATGTTTTTTCATCATCTTCAAAAAGTTATATTTTTCTTTAACTGCTTTGAAATATTTTTAAAAATTTATTATTTTTCAATTTTTTCAAAACTTCTAAACCTTCTAAATAACTTTTAAAATTATTCTAATTTTTCCTAAACTTAACAAAAAAAATCAGTATAAATTTCTAAACCTTCCAAATATCTCTTAAAATGATAATATTCTTGTGTAATTTTTTGAAAATTTCTTTGAAAGTTTATTTTTTCAAATAGAAAGTCATTTACAATTATTCCAGGAATCTTAAGAAAAATTTGCTGTTTACTTGAAACATTTGAAAAATCTTAAAAAGGTTCGAAATTTGTTTTCAAACTATTTTTAAATTTGAAATTATTTTCTAATCTTTTGAAAACTTCTTAATATCTTTCAAAATGATTAAAATAATCCCTCAATTTTCTTTTAATTCGCATAATTTTCTACACTTTCTAAATATCTTTTAAAATTATTGCATATTTCCTTTTTTTTTTAATTCTGCATTATTAGAAAAATTTCTTTAAAATCTTCTGGATTCTTTTTTGCCACTTTTGGTAATCTTTTAAAATACTTTGAAACATTCTCTTAAAATTAATTTTCCAAAATAAAAAAGGATTACAAATTTTCCTAGAAATTTTACGAAAATTTGTTTATTCTCTTAAAACTTTTCAAAATTCTGGTTTTCCTGGTTTTCCCGATTAGTAGCCACCCTTCATGAGTCCGAGTCCTGAAATTAAGGCCCAAATATAAAATAAAAAATAATTCCTATATATAGTCTACTAACCAATACAATCCTGATTGTCAACATATGAAATCTTCGGAACATTCAGAGATTCTCTAGCATATAATTCTTGCTCGTATTTCAGGATTCTTTCATTGAAGAACTGCTGCAGTTTCTCGTTGCAGTAATTAATACAAAACTGCTCAAAGCTGTTCACCTTGAAGTATTCTAAATCAAAATAGATTCATTTAAATATTTTATCTTCAGAATAATCACATTTAATTAGAGCATAATTTTATTAAAAAAAAAAAAAAATGCAATGAAGTACTTACCAAATCCAGCAATATCGAGAACACCAATGTAATAACTGGAAGCTTTGAAGGGGATGCTCTTATTAATTCGAGCCACGATGTGATCGAAAAGTTTACTGTAAATGGCTTTAGCAAGTGCATCCCTGGCATTGTTGGCTTCATAAACCTTGAGAGGTACCCTGTTGACAAAATTTATTTCTCAAATTCAGTCCCAAAAGGAGCAGTCGTCCATAAACTAAGTTACCAATACCAATTTCCAGCTATTTGTGAGTGTGAGCGTCAGTAAAAATTAGCTCCGGCCCGGGGAATCGAACCCTTGACCGTCGGCTCGAATCCCGACGCACTACCACTGCGCTAACCACGGCGTCGGTGGTCCTACTACCTCACCCCCGAAAAGTAACGTAGCCCAAAATTCTCTCAAAATAGAGAATATATGGTAATTTTTCACGAAAATAGGGGAATTATAGGGAAAGTCTTATAAATAAAATTAATGTAAATATCGTATTGAATTCAATATAAAACACGTTAATTTCGAACATTTATAGTACAAATATATTGCATTTTTGACAAAGTAGTTGAATTTTTAAACAACAAAAATTTCCCATCGAAAGAGATGAATTTTGAACCCAAAAGACGAATTTCCAAAAAAGAAATTAATTTTTGAATAAACAGATGCATTATCAACCAAATAGTTGAATTTTCAAATCAAAAAGACACATTTTTTCGAAGACAGTTGAATATTGAGAAAAAAGTTAATTTTCAAACAAGAAAGATGAATTTTCAACCAAGAAAGATGAATTTTCTACCATAGAAGATAAATTTTCTACCAGTAGACGAATTTTCAATCTGCTGAATAAAAAAAAGTAATGTTAAACAAAATAGTTGAATCTCCAACCAAAAAGATGTATTTTAAAAAAAAAGGATTAATTTTCTGACCAAAAAGACGATTTTTCAATAAAATGCATGAATTTTTTACCAAAAAGTTGAATTTTCAATTAAAAACATTAATTATAAAAAAAAAGAATTTTTAGCCAGTCAAATCAGAGTAGAATGTGAATTTTCAGCCAAATAATTAAATCCTCAACCAGAAAGATGAATTTTCAACAAAATATATACATTTTTTACTAAAAAATAGGAATTTTCAAAAAAAAAACATGAATTTTTTACTAAACAGGTGAATTTTTAACTTAAAGAGGAGTGATTGAAACCAAAACTGGAATAGTTAAATTTTAAAATAAAAAAATTAATTTTTCACTAAAAAAAGGTAATTTTCAACCAAATGGTTAAATTATCATTTGAAAGGATGAATTTTCCACCTAAAAAATTAATGTTCTACTAAAACAGTTAAATTTTCAACTAAATGAATCAATTTTAAACAGAATTGTTGAATTTTAAAGCCGAAAAAGATCAATATATTACAAAAAATTTGAATTCACAATTCAAAAATATCATTTTTCAACAAAAAAGTTGATTTTCTACCGAATAGTTACATTTTCATATGAATAGTTGAATCTCAAACCAAAAATATGAATTTTTAACGAAAAGGATTGATTGAAAAAAAGGATTGAATTTTCAATTAAAAAAATATATTTTAACCAAATA
>CAKNXH010002103.1:77174-90499 GCA_932178445.1 Andricus quercusramuli | reverse complement strand
CGAATTAAAAAATAATACATGAATTTTTAACCAAGCAGTTGAATTTTCAACTAAAAAGATAACTTCTCATCCAAACAATTGCATTTTTAACTAAAAATATTTTTAACTCAAATGAAGAATCTACGACTGGAATAGTTAAATCTAAACTTAAAAAATTAATTCTAAACAAAAAAACAACGAATTTAACTAGAACCATTTAAACTAAAAAAAGAATTTTTAATAAGTAGTTCTGATATTAGGCAAGTAGTTGTATTTTGAACTAAAAAGATTAGGTTTCTACAAAAAATGACAATTTTTTAACAATAGATGAATTTTTAACCCACTAGTTGAATTTACAACTGAAAAAGATAAACTTACAATACAAAATGTATAAGTTAAATTGCCAGTTAGAAAAGTTAATGTTCAAACAATAAAACCGAATTTTCAACAAAATAGTTAAATTTTCAATCCAATTATTTTAAACCGAAATCAAGAATCTGCAACCAGAAAAATGAATAAATTGAATGCTGAATTTTCAGTAAAAAATATACATTTGCAACCAAACATGAAATACTTAAAATTTTAATCAAAAAATAAATCTTTCACAAAAAAAAAAAGATTTGTAACGATATGGTTAAATTTTCAAGCAAATAAATGAATTATTTGGTCAGATTAGTTGAATTTTTAATCCAGAAAGGCGAATTTTGAGTAGAACAATTGAATTTTCAAACAAAAAATGACTTTTTCAGAAAATTGTTAAATTCCCTACAAATTAGATTAATTTTTCATCATAAAGTTGAATTTTCCCTAAAGTTGTATGGTCCCTTACAAGTTTGTTAATGACCTATTACTACGAGAAGTATGAATAAAAAAAATTCCGAAGGGTGTACTTCCTTTGGCAACTCTACCTGATCCATAGCAGCGAATCCTTCAACATCATCAAGAATTGGGTCATGAAGACTTCCTTTGCTACTCTGGTCTCGACTTTTCTGCACATTATTTAATTTTTTCTCGGATGTTTTATTGCAGAAATATTGAGTGCATCCATTTCTGAGGTAATGATAATCATCAGGTTTAGTGATTCCAAGTTTGGCTCGGAGCTCGGGAGGAGCGCCAGCACACATCATATAAAAAACGTGGTAATTTCTCTCATCAGAACTTTGCAGACAGACCCTGGATTTTTCCAAAAGGTAATGTGAAATGTATCCACCTACGACTTGGCACTTTGCATCGAAATGAACTTCCATGAACTTTCCGAAACGGGAACTGTTGTTGTTCCGCTTGGTTTTTGCGTTTCCAAAGGCTTCCAGTACAGGATTGGCTGTAACAGAAAATTAGGTCTGGAAATTAGGGTATTTTTTTCACGAAAAGGGGAAAAATAGGGGAAAGATTAAACATTTATTTTAATATTTCGAAAAGAACAATATTTTTGTAAGAAATGTTACATTTTTAAATAATTTTCAATGATTTCTGCCATTAGAGATTTATTTAAAAAAATTGGATACACTTTCATCGTTGGAAATCCATCCAGAATGATATAAAAAAGTGTGGGAAAAAATAAAATTAGTTAAATACACAATTTTGATATATTTAGCATCGTTCTCATAAATATTTCTTTCCTAAATTTGTCATTTCATCCTTACTATAATTAATACATTCAATGTAAATTTAAAACTAAAATCTTCAGAGCGAAATAAAAATGTTAAAATTAATCGAATCGTTTGAGCTGAGGGATAACAATTTTTGGGTCGACATCCAAACAAGTAAAAAAATGTGAAATCGGTAAAAATCTTCTGTTCCATTTCTTAAATTTACAATTAAAAATTTTCTTTTTAATGAAAAAAAATTTTGCTTTATTTAAAATTTTTTGAAAATATACAAAAACATGTTTTTTTGGATTGATTCGAACCTGAAATCGCAAAAGAGATATGAAATCCCAAAAATCCTAACTCACAACAAATTTTTTTTTTTCAAAAAATAAAAATAAAAAAATGTTTCTTTGGTTCAAGCTGAATAAATTTCAGGTTCGACATCTTCAACTTTTTTTTTAATGTGTGCATATGACTCAATAAAAAAAAAGTTTTTGCACATTTTCAAAACAATTGTAACTGAGCAAGAAATTTACTTTCAACAAATAAGATAATTTTTGAACAAAATAGTTGATTTGTTAAATTAAGAACATCAGCTTTCAACAAAAAATCGAATAGTTATATTTTCGTTTCAAAAAATTAATTTTCAATCGAAAAAACTGAATTTTCTCCCAAATTGTTGAATTGTGAAGCCTGAAAGAAGAATTTTCTACAATTCAGTTGATTTTTTAACACAAAAATATGAATTTTAAATTAAAAAGTTGAAAATTTAAATTTTCTACAAAATAGTTGAATCTTTAAACCGAAAACATGAATTTTCAACAAGAGTTGAGTTTTTAATCAAAAAAGATTTTTTAGTCAATAAAGACAGAAATTGTATTCAAAATGTTGAATTTTAAAGTAAGAAGATTATTTTTCTACAAAAAAAGGACGACTTTTTAACAAATTACATTTTAACCAAATATTTGAATTTTCAAAATAAAAAAGATCGACTTTGAACCAAAAATGGAATTACCACATTTTCATTTCAAAAAACTAATTTTCAAATGGAAAAAATGATTTTCTACCAAATTATTGAATTTTTGAGCCAAAAAAAGAACTTTCTACAGTACATTAGAATTAAAGAAAAAAAAATTTTTCTCATAATAAAAAAATGATTTTTTTGACAAAA
Source organism: Andricus quercusramuli (assembly GCA_932178445.1). NCBI lineage: Eukaryota > Metazoa > Arthropoda > Insecta > Hymenoptera > Cynipidae > Andricus > Andricus quercusramuli. The sequence goes on along the minus strand of CAKNXH010002103.1, from coordinate 87,760 downwards.
TAATTCAATTTTAAACTAAAAAAGCTGAATTCACAAACCAAAAATATAATATTTCAATTTTCAGCTAGAAAAGTGAATAAAAAAAACGTATTTTCAGTAAAAGTAATTAATGTTCAACTAAAAATATTATTTTTCAACTGAAAAGAAACGAATTTTCAACCGATGAAATTATTTTCATTCACTATGATGAATTTTCAAGCAAAAATATGAAATTTTGTTCACATAGTGGATTTCTCAATTCAAAAGATACATTTTCTATCAACAAAAAAAAACGAATTTTCAACTAACAGTTTTTTTTTCAATGAAAAAAATCATTTCTTAACAAAAAGTTTTTGAATTTTATTTCCTGATTATGAATCTTTTTCTAGTTTTTTTGTGAAAATTATTCATGATAAAATAAACTTCATTTCTATCTGAACTTAAAAAAAAGAATAGTAACATTTTCTACTGAACAATTCATTTTTTAACGAAAAAGATTACATTTCTATCAAAAAAGTGAATTTCCCACAAAAAATGTAGTAGTTAAAGTGAATTTTCAACTAAAAAAATGAATCTTCCACTAAAAAAAATTTAATTTCCAACGAAATACATTCATTTCAAGCTGAAAAGTTAAATTTTGTACCAAAACGAAAGTAGGATAATTTTCAGTCAGTAAAATGAATTTCCAAACAAGAAACAAACGAATTTTCAACCAAAGAAATTAATTTTTAACCAAAAAGGTGATATTTCAACTAATGAGAGTACTCTTTTACAACAAAAAAAAAAATTTTAACAAATAGTTGAATTTTCAGTTTAAAAAAATAATTTTCAATAAAATTAAAGTAAATTTTTAACGAAATAGTATAATTTTCAACCAAGATTAAATTTCTATCAGAAAAGATCAATTTTCGACAAAAAATGGACATTATATTTCTAGTTTAAATAATGAATTCTAAATAAAAAGAAAATCTAATTTTCAACTTAAAAGATCAATTTTCAACCAATAAGATAAACTTTTAACAAAGTATGTGAATTTTGAACCAAATTTTTGAATTTTTAAAGGAATTTCCAATTAAAAGGATGAATAGTTACCAAAAAGATTGAATATTCTATCACAAAATTCGAGTTCAACATTAAAATTGAACTTTTAACTGAGACGTTTAATTTTGAACTAAAAAGATGAACTTTTTTGAAGACTCAAATTCTGGTCAAAATTCCCTGACAATTCCTGGTTTTTTCCAGGTATCTCAATTTTCTTCCAGGTATACTTTTTCATAGTACCAAATAGTTTAATTTTCAACTGAAAGATATTAATTTTCAACCAAATAGTTGAATTTTGAATTAAGAAAGATCAGTTTTCAACAAAAAATAGAATAAAGTTTGATTTTTAGCAAAAAAAAAATATTTTTCAAACAAAACAAAACAAAATTCAACCAATGTGATGAATTTTCATATGAAATGATGAATCTTCAACTGAAATGGATGAATTTTCAACCAAAATGATGCATTTTTAACAAAACAGTTTAATTTCCAACCAAGTAGTTTTATTATCAAACAAAAAGATGAATATTCAATTATAATGATAAATATTTAACTAAAAAACTTTAATTTTCAACCAAAAAGATGAATTTTCCAACCAGAAGATTGATTTTCTACCAAAAAAGACGATTTTTCAACAAAACACATGAATCCTAAATGAAATTTTTTCGACCCAAGAAGATTCATTTATTTTTAAAAATACGCAGTTTCAACAAAATACAAGAATTTTTGACTAAAAAAGATTAATTGTCAACCAAAAATTGAATGGTTAAATTTTTAGTTAAAAAAATAGTGTTCAACCGAGGAAATTAATTTTTCACTAAAATGACGAATTTTCAATTAAAATGATGAATCTTCAAATAGAATAATTGAACTTTAAAGTAAAAAGATTAATTTTCAACTGAAATAATGAATCTTTAACTAGAATTATTGAATTATCAAATAAAAAGGTGAATTTTCAACCAAAAAGATTTATTTCTACCAAAAAAGCGAATTTTCGATTAAAAAAGAAAATTTTTCAACAAAAAATTAGATACTTAAATTTTCAGTCAAAAAATTAATATTCAACGAAAGAGATCCAAAAAGAAGTTTCAACAACATAACACATTTTTCAACAAAAATACGAATTTTCAATAAAAGTGATGATACATTAACTAAAAAATAATTTTTAACAAAAGAGTTTAACTTTCAACCAAGTAGTTCTTTCCAAAAATGAAATAGTTACATTTTTAGGTAAAAAAATTAATTTTCCATAAAAAAAACTATTTTCAAACTAAGTGATGAATTATAACTAAAGTGATGACTATTCAATTGAAATAGATGAATTTTAAACCAAAACGATAAATTAAAAGAAGAATAAATTTTTAACAAAAGAGACTATAAACTATAAAATATTCAATTTGAATAGTAACACTTTCAGTTAAAAAAAATTACTTTCAATACAAAAAGTTAATGTTCAAAGAAGAGATGAATTTTGAACTAAATTAGTGGAATATTCAACTGAAATAGTTACATTTTCAGGTTTAAAAAAATTAATTAATGAATTTTCAATTAAAATTATGAATCTTCGAATATAAAAAATTCATTTTTAACAAATGAGTTTAACTTTTAAACAAGTAATTAAATTTTCAACAAAAAAAAACAATTCTGGACGTAAAATATAATCATTGATATTTTAGCCAAAAAATATTAAAATTTTAATTTAAAAAACAGTTGATTTTAACCAAAAAAGACGATTTTTCAAGAAGAGTAGATTTTTTTTCAAGAAAGATTTATCAGTCGAGAGAAAGAAAAACATTTGCAAACAAACTGATGAATTTTCAAGCAAAAAGATCAATTTTTAACCAAAGAGATTAATTTTCCACCAAATAGATCGAATTTTAAACAAAACAAATGAATTTTCAACCAGATGCTTGAATTTTGAGCTAAGAAGGATTAATGTACAACCAAAAATAGAATTGTTACATTTTCAGTAAAAAAAATATTTAAAAAAAAGTTAAATATAGTAAGGGTATTTTTAATATGAAAGTTAATCTTTTTTTAGTAGAAATATTGCATCTTTCTTGGACAAAAATGCAACTATTTTGTTGAAAATTCAGCTATTTCTTAGAAAAATTAATTTTTGTTTAAAAATTTGTATCTTTCTGTAGAAAATTCTATTGAAATCATTTTGGGTGAAAATTCAGCTTATTCTTTGAAAATTTGTTTTTTTGTTCACTTAAAAATTTACCTGTTTTAGTAGAAATTTAATTTTTCTTGGGTAAAAATGCAACTGTTCGGTTGAAAATTCAACTATTGTTTGAAAATTTGTTTTTTTGATTTCAAAATTCACCTGTTTTAGCAGAAATGACATCTTTCTTGGAAATAAATGCAACTGTTTGGTTGAAAATTCATAATTTTTGGTTGAAAATTCTGCTGTTTTGTTGAAAATTTAACTATCTTGTAGAAAATATACTTTTTGGTTAAATTTAATATTTTGGTGTTGAAAAGAGAACTGAAATCCTATCTGGATGAAAATTTAACTTTTTTTTTGACAATATATTTTTTTTTAAATTAAAAATTCATCTGTTTTAAGAGAAATTTCATCTTTATTGGATGAAAATGCAACTGTTTGGTTGAAAATTCTGTTTTGTTGAAACTTCAACTATTTCGTAGAAAATTTACTTCTGGTTTAAAATTCATATTTTGGTGTTAAAAATGAACTAAAAGCTTTTCTGGATGAAAGTTCAACTATAAAAAAAATGTCCTTTTTTCAATTAAAAACATATCTGTTTTAATACAAATTTCATCTTTCTTGGATAAAAATGCAACTATTTCGTTACAAATTCATCCCTTTTGGTTGAAAAAATTCGTCTTTTTGGATGGAAAATTCTATTTTGTTTGTAGAAACTTATTTTTTGTTAAAAAATTCATATTTTGATCTTGAAAAGTCAACTGGAATTTTTTCTGGATGAAAATTCCACTATTTTAAAAAAATTGGTTTTATTTTAAATAAAATTTCATCTGATTTAAGAGAAATTTCAATTTTGTAACTACTTGGGTAAAAGTTAAACTACATTTTTAAAAAAATGTATTGAAGGCTTATGTCTTTGGTTAAAAATATAAATGTTTATTGGAAAAGTCTTTTCTTTTGTTTGGAATTAATTTTAAACTAAAAATGTAACTTTTCCATTTTCTTAAGATTGATCTTTTTTAATTGAAAATTCTCCTTTTTTGGTAAAAAAAATGTTCTTGGTTTAAAATTTCATTTTTGTTAGGTAAAAATGCATCAGTTTCGTGGAAAAATAATTTTTTGCCAAAGTCATATTTTTTGTTTGTAAATTCAATAGTACAGATATACGTAAACTAATTAATTTTAATTTCAATTTACTTAGACCTATAGTATCTTAACCATTGATTAAATTAAATTAATTGTTTTACATACATTAGTATTTTTAATTAATGATTATCGACTGTATATTGCATTATCTACTGTGAAGAGGTTTCCCCTATCTTCCCAATCTTATCGAAAAAAATTTTTCACAAAATTTTGAGTATTTGCATTTTAAAAATTGAAAACACAGATTCTCGAAAAATTATCAAAATTTTTGTTGAAGTGTGATATTTTTTAATAAAATCTAGGTTTCAGACTTTTTATTTCTGATTCTGATACAATTTCTTGTTCTCTTTCGAAATTCGTTGGAAAATTTAAAACAGTTAAGAAGAGTCATTTAATGTCATGTATCTGAGTAATAATTAAAATCACAAACTACGCAAAATAATTAATTCTTTAAATTTAATTAGCTTACAGTATCTTAACCATAATTTAAATTAAATTAATTATTTTAGAATAATAGTATATTTAATTAATGATTATCCACTGTAGGCTGCATTATCCACTATAGAGTGGTTTCCCCTACTCTAAATTTTGTAAATATTTGTTGCCTCATATGAACATTAATGAATTCAAAATAATTACCATGAAATTCCGGAAAATTTGCAATAATTTTTATTATTTTTCTGATAACTTTACATAAATTTTCGGTAAATTGCAAGATATTTTTGGTAAGTTTCAGAGAATTTTCAACTGGAAAAGATAAGTTTTCAATAATAAATTTAATTTTGAATTGAAAAGGATGACTTTTCTAACCTTAAAGATGAATTTTTAATCCAAAATGACGAATTTTTAACAAAACATTTGAATTTTCGAGCAGAAAAGATGACGTCCACAAAATAGTTGAATTTTCAAACAAATAATTTAACAAACTAGTTCAATTTTTAACCAAACAACTGAATTTTAAACGAAATTTAAATTTAATCAAAAACATTTATCTAAAAAAGATAAGTTTTCAATCAAAAATGGAATCCCTAAATTTTTAGTTGAAAAAATTAATTTTCAACAACAAAAAAAACGAATTTTCAACCAGTTGACAAATAAGTAAATAAATTTTCAAACAAACATGGAACAGTTAGATTATCAGATAAAAGAATGAATTTTTAGCAAAAAAAAGACATTTTTAACAAAATATTTAAATTTGCAACCAAAGAAGTGAGTCGTAAAAAACGAATTTTTAATAAGGTATTTTAACTTTGAACGAATTAGTTAATACTTTAACCAAAAAAGATGAATTTTTGGCCAAATAGTTGAATTTTGAACAAAAAAAAATGAATTTTCAACAAAAAGTTATTTTTCAACCAAATTGTTTACTTTGCTACCAAACGGTTGACTTTTCTACACGAAAATATGCATTTTCAACTAAAATTATGAATCTTTATCAACAACAAAAAATATAATTTGAAATCAAAAACAGTTGAATTCAACCAAAAAACTAATTTTCAACAAAACAGTGGAATTCTCAACCAAAGCAGATTAAGTTACAACCAAACAGTTGCATTTTAAACCAAAAATAATGAATTTTCAACAAAGAAGATTTAATTTTCTAACAAAAATATATATTTTCAACAGAAAAATGGAATAGTTACATATTCCATTAAAAAAATTAATCTTCAACAAAATAGTTATATTTTAAAATAAAGAGAAGAATCTTTGAAAAAAAAAATTTGTGATAAAGTAGTGACATTTTCAACAAAATAATTCAATTACGACCAAATAGTTAAATTTTCAACTAAAATGATGAATCTTCAACAACAACAAAATGAATTTTTTACCATGTCCAAATTTAAGCTTTTACAAAGTAGTCCACTTTTAAACCAACTAGTTGATTTTTAAAATAAAAATGGAAGCTTTATATTTTCAGTGAGGAATAGCATTTTTCAAAAATAAAAAAAAAACAACGAATTTTCAGCAAAATATTTAATTTTTCAACAAAAGAGATGAATTTTCAATTAAAATGATGAATCTTTAAAAAAAATGCAAGAAAGAGTTCGATATTCAACTAAGAGTTGATTTTTCAACTAAAAAGTTTATTTTTTAAACGAAAAGATTAGTTTTTTCCAAAAAAAATATGAATTATTTTACAAATACATGAATTTTCGACCAAAAATATAATGGTAGAATTTTGAACCAGAAAAATTAACTTTTAACCAAGAAAAGTATCATTTTCTTATTGGGTTCTATTAATTCAGTTCGAATGTAAGAGAAAAAATAAGAAAATGGAGAAATTTCTTGAAAACAAAGAAAAAATAAGAATTCTTTTTAAAAAAAAGGAAAAGATTAAAATTTTTAACGAAAGAAGGTATAGTTACATTTTCAGTTAAAAAAATTTATTTCAACCAAAAAAACATTCATTTAATACAGTTGTTCTTCTTTCAATGAATTAATTTGATTTTCAACTAAGAATGATAAATTTAATTAATTTCATTATTTAAATGAATAATGATAAATAATAAATCATAATTTCAATTAAATTAATATTCAGATAGAAAAATTAATTTAAAAAAAAGAATTCTCAACAAAGTACTTAAATTTTCAACCAAAAGAAATGAATTTGCACGCAAAAATTTGAATTCTCAATCACGAATAATTTTCTACCAAAAAAGATGAATTTTCAACAACGTAGTTGAATATTCAACTAAAAAAGATCAAGTTTGAAGCCAAAGGAAAACAAATTTGAAAAAAATAGTTAAATTTTCCACCAAAGGAATGATTTTCAACCAAAAAGAATAAATTTTATCCAACAATATTAATTTCTAACTAAAAGAGACGAAAAGAAAAAAAATAAATTTTTAACAAAGTAGTTCCCTTTTCAAATAAATAATTGTATTTTGCAAAAAAAAAAGATGAATTTCCAACGTAAAATGTAATAGCTGAGATTTCAACCATAAAATATTGTAAATTAAAAACTAACAAATTAGTAAATTGTTTAAATAAAAAGATCAATTTTCAACTAAACATGAAATAGATTATTTTCAGCAAAAAACATTAATTTTCAACCGAACAAAAACAAATTTTCAATCAAAAAGAATAATTTTTAACCAACAATATTGATTTTCAACTAAAAAAGACGAATTTCCAATAAAATACAGGGATTTTTAACCAAAAATGGAATAGTTGAATATCCAGTTGATTAAATTTGAAAAAAATGAATGTTCACAAAAATAGTTGAATTTTCATTTGATTAATTTTCAACAACAAAAAAACGAATTTTCACCAAAAGACTTCAATTTTCAGCCAAAGTGATGAATCTTGAAGAAAAAAATAAATTTTTAACAAAGTAGTTTCCTTTTCAAACAAATAGTTGTATTTTACATAAAAAATATGAATTTCCAACGTAAAATGTAATAGTTGATATTTCAACCACAAAATATTGTAAATTAAAAACTATTGAATTTAATAAAAAAGGCAAATTTCAAACAAATTATTTAAATTTTCAAATAAAAAGATACATTTTTAACCAAAAACGAAATAGATTATTTTCAGCTGAAAAAAAAATAATTTTCAACCAAACAAAAACAAATTTTCAACAAAATAGTTAAATTTTCAATCAAAGAGAAGAATCTTCAACCGAAAAAATAAATGTTCAACTATTTTAACTTTAAACCAAGTAATTGTATTTTTAACCAAAAAAGATTTGAATTTTTAATAAAAAACAGTTCAATCCAACCAAAAAATTTTAATTTTCGCGGTTCCATGACTAGAACAGTTAGCGCTCCTAGTCCCGCATCAACTGGCTAATCAGACTGATTACTTTCGACGCTGGCCCAATCAGAATGCCTAATTTTCCCGCAAAAAATTCAAAAATTATACTTCTTAAACATAAAAAAATATTCAAACTTATTTTTAAAAAACTTTTCCTCAAGTAATTATATTCAATTTTTAGTGTTCTCTTAATTTCACCGGGGAAAAATTTATTTTAAAAAAAGTGTCTGAAAGAGAATCATTACCATCAAGAATTTTTTGCTCAACCGGTCCAGCCGTCGATCCCCAAAGATCGCACAAATATCTGAGAAGATATTTGGTGGATTCCGTCTTTCCAGCTCCTGACTCGCCGGAAACAATTATACTTTGTGATTGCTTCAGCACTTTCATATCCCTGAAGGATTTGTCGGCTGAAAGAAAATTTTCAACGTTTAGTATTAATAAGAGCCTTCACTTAGATTCCAGAATGACGAAGAATTTTTTGAGGCAATGACTAAGTAGTAAAATCCCCTCTGAAAATACTCACCAATGGCAAAGACGTGTGGAGGCGTTTCCCCTAATGATTTTCCCTGATAGGCCTTGATGGTTCGAGGTGAATAAAGGTCCTTCACCTCATAGTAAGGATTCACGGCGATTAGGATATTGGCGACGTATGTCTAGAATTAAATTTTTTTTTATTTAATATTTTCGCTTAAATAGCCGTACATAAATTATGGTCATTACTGTTTCTCATGAATTAACAACGTAGTTCAACTTTCAACTAGAACTAGAGCCGTAAACAAATTGTATCTATTCTTTGAAAAATACCCAAACTCTGAATATTTTTACGAAAAATACCCAAACTTTGAATATTTGTATGAAAAATATTTAAATAATGAATAATTATTGTGAATGTGCAAAGTAATGTACGAAATTCTTATTTGAAATACATACTTTGCTGCTTTCGTAAAAAATTGAGCCGATTCTTTTGAAAACAGACAAACTCTGAATTTGTTTAGGAAAACTGTTTAAATAATTATTATAAATTTGCGAAGTATCGTAGGAAATAGTCCTCGAAAAAACATTCTTAGTTGCCTCCGATTTGTTGATGAAAATTGTTTAAGTAGGGGACGGTGGGGAGTTGTGGGCAGTGGGGAGTCGTGGGCCACCTTAATCTTTGCCATGTTGTGGGTGATAGGACTGCTTTAACCACTGCCAAAAGACTCTCTTTGTGTGAGCTAACATTGTGAACTCGACTCATAGTCTCAACACGCGTAGTTAGTATTTTGACATTTTTGATCAAAGAAATCAAAATAAAAGTTTTTGTACAACTCAAGTGGTTGATATTCGAAGTCCCGTTCTACAGCAGATTTCAAAGGCACGTTATTGCAAAATATTCCTTGAGCAATTGGCTTTAAATTCAATCAAACAATTTCGGTAAAACATTCATTGTGTGTATGGCAATTCGGCCATTTCGTAAATGTCGGCTGTGGGGAGTTGTGGTCCACCATTAGTGGGGAGTCGTGGGCCAAACGTTCTTAATGCGTATTTCAATTTTTTAAGTGAAACTTCTTTTCTCTTGTTCTGAAAAGACTTTTGCATAATCTGCAAGGGGACAATGCCAAAGATTTTACATCGGAACAACACAGTTCACTGCAACATGTGCGATCGTGCTGTGCACTTGAAATGTGTCAACATGCATACATTGTGAATCAGAATAATTTTTTTTTAAATCTTTTTAAAATCATTAATTTGTATTTACTGCAACTTTAATAAACATAAACTACTGGAATATGCCATTTTCTTTTATTTTTTGTCATGGCCCACAACTCCCCACCAAAATCACAAATATCGATTTTTATCAGATTTACGTCATCCTGAATATTTCTCGCGCATTAACGAATTTTATTAATTGTGGTCTCCAGTTGATCTATCGAGAAGTTTACTACAAATACCAGTTCATACATTGACAATTTATCGATGTTCAGAGATGTTATGTCCTGAAAACAAAACGTGGCCCACAACTCCCCACTCTCACCCAGTTAATAATACTTTGGAATTTACAAAATATCACGGAAAAAAGTTATCGGAAAGATATTCTTAGTCAATTCTTTAAAAATGTAGCCTATTCTTTGATAAATAACCCAACTCAGAATTTGTTTATGTAAATTGTTTAGATAATTAATCATTCTTTTACATTGACAAAGCAACTTAGAAAAGAGTCATCAGAAAGACTGCATACAAAAAAATATCCAAACTCTAAATTTTGTTATGAAAATTTTTAAATTATTATTAACTCTTGTAAATTTAAGAAGCAACATAGAAAGAAGGAATCGAAAAGATATTTTTGGTTGATTGTATAAAAAAAATTAGCCTATTCGTTGAAAATATCCAAAATCAGAATTAATAACTAAGTAGATGTATTTATAACAGAATATAAATAACTAAGAATTAATAATAAAGTAAACAAATTGTGCCTATTCTTTGAAAAATAGCCAAACTCTGAATTTTT
>CAKNXH010002103.1:27784-54942 GCA_932178445.1 Andricus quercusramuli | reverse complement strand
TCAAAGTTGACGCAAGAATATAAAAGATTCCTTGGTTCGAAACGAATTGATTGACCTATAATATTAATACATTTTTTTAAGAGTAGGGAAGCTATGGCAATTCCTTGGAATTTCCCTTGAAATTTTTTGAAAATTCCTTTTGGAGGTTTCAAAATAAAAAAAAAAGAACAAAAAACTTTGCAATACTTTGAAATAACTTTAAATCATTGTAATCTAATAAAAATTCCTTGGAATTGTCAAAAATACCCTCAAATCTTTAGAATCCTTTGAAAGCATTCAAAATTATTGAAATCCATTTTCAAATCTTTGGAATCTTTTAAAACATCCCAAAATATTTCAAACTCTTTGGAATATTTTTAAATTTCTTCAAAACTTTTTAAGCTCTTGAAAATTCTTTGGTAGTGTTAAAAATACCCTGAAATCTTTAAAATCCTTTAAAATCACTTAAAATTATTGAAATCTATTAAAAATTATTTGGAATCTTTTGAAACAACCCAAAATATTTCCAATCCCTTGAAACTTTTTAAAGCTTTCGAAAATTCCATGGAATTTTTAAAAATATCCTGAAACCTTTCAAATACTTTGGAATAACTTTATATCATTAAAATCTAATAAAAATTACTTGTAATTTTGAAAAATACCCTGAAATCTTTAAAATCCTTTGAAATAACTTCATGTTATTGAAATCTATTTGAAAATCTTTGGAATCTTTTAAAACACCCAACAATATTTAAAATCCCTTGGAATATTTTTAAATTTCTACAAAAATTGTTTAGCTCTTGAAAGTTCCTATTAAAAATGTCTTTCAACCTTTTAAAATACCCCAAAATATTTTAAATCCTTTGGAATCTTTTGATTTGGTAATTTTAAAAATACCCTGAAATCTTTAAAATCCTTTGAAATGACCTAAAATTATTGAAATCGATTGAACATTCTCCTTTGAACTAATGAAAATTCCTTGGAATTTTCCTTGAAATTTCTTGAAAAGTCCTTGAAAGTTTTCTAAATAAAAAATACCCTAAAACCTTTCCAATACTTTGGAATAACTTTAAATAATTGAAATCTAATAAAAATTCCGTGCAATTTTGAAAAATACCCTCAAATTTTTAAAATCCTTTGAAATCACTTAAAATTTTGAAATGTATTTAAAAATCATTGGAATCTTTTAAAACACCCCAAAATATTTCAAATCCTTTGGAATATTTATAAATTTTACAAAATTTTTCAAGCTATTGAAAATTCCTATTAAAAATTTCTTGGAACCTTTTAAAACACCCGAAAATATATAAAATCCTGGAAATTTTTTAAAATGCCTTGAACTTTTGAAAGATCTTGAAAATAAAAAAATTTCAAAAAATAAAATACAAAATACCCTTTTTTTTTAATTCTTTGGAATCCCTTCAATTATTTGAAATCTGTTAAAAACTCCTTGAAATCTTTTAAAACGTCCCAAAATATTTCAAATCCTTTGAAACTTTCTAAAAAGCTTGAAAATTCCTTGCAATTTTTCAAAATATGTATATACAATTTGTTCTATACAAGATTTTTTTCTAATTCAAACAAATTTTTATTTCGAATAAAGAAAAAAGATTTTTGTATTATGATCCTTTTTTCTGATTGATACACTCTAAACGCAAATCAGTCATAATTTGACTGATTAAATCAATCAATCAATCAATACTGCTGATTGAATCAAATAGACACTTGAAATGACTAATGAATTGAAATTCTTAATTAAATTCCTACATTTTCATAGATGGTTATAATTAACCATAAATGACTGATTAACACATTTGAAGTTACGGATGAGCTCAATCAAAATGACTCATTTAATTAGTGAAAGTTACTGAAAGCCACTATTACATTTTTTATTGAGATTTTTTTTTCAAATTCAACTAACTGGTTGAAAGTTGAAACGAAAATTAATTTTTCTCACTGAACATTTAACTATGCATTTTTTTCAAAATTGATATTTTTTATTTAAAAATTCAACTATTTGTATGAAATTTAATACATTTTTTTGAAATTCATCTTTATTGGTAGAAAATAATTTTTGCTGAAAATTCTTCTTTTTGGTCCAATAGAACTGTTTTTTATTTAAACATCATATAATTTTCTGGTTGATATAGCAACCGTTTTTATTTAAAATTGACATCTTTTTTGGTGGTAATATCAACTACAACAATTTTTTGTTGAGAATTCGTATTTTTTATTGAAAATTTTACTACTATGTGTAATGATTAACTACTTTGATCTAAAATCATTTTTTTGTTGAAGATTAAATATTTTTACTGAAAATTAATTTCTTTAGCTCGAAATGTAACTAGATATTTTGTTAAAAATTTGATGTTTTTGTGGTTCAAAATTAATTTTTTCATTCAAAAATTTAACCATTTCATTTTAAACGAAAATGATTGAATTTCAAATAAAATTTACAATTTTAAATAAGTTTTTGTTATATGTTAGTGTTTCTCGTTGAAAATTGGTATCACATTTTTTTTTAATCATGAGATGTCATAGTAGATTCACAATTTTAGGTTGTGTTCAGGATATCGAATATAATTGTTATAAACATATTATATACACAAAATATCAACATCGTAGAAATTTCGCTTGCAAATTATATTTGTGAGTTGAAATCGCTTGATTTTATTAACAGGATCATGTTTGATCATGAAAATTTCTTGTATGGCATAATTTCTTCATTTTATAAACAAATGATTTAAACAATTGCATAGTTTGGGCATTTTTTGGCAGAAAGTAATCGCTTTTCTTTCTGAGAAACTTTAAATTATATGGGTGGTAATATTTAGTGATTAGGATCGATCATTCGATATTATTCGTTTATTTTATAAACAAATTTTATAAACAAATACATAGATTGGTCATTTATAGACAGAAAGTAATTTTTTTTCTAATCGTCTTCGAATTACATAAGTGGTGATATTTAGTGACGAAGAATTGTCGATCGATATTATTTGTTTATTTTATAAACAAATTCAATAAACAAATGCATATTTTGACATGAAAGCTAATTCTTCTAGAACATCACCAAATATTTTCCAGTGTTACCATTTGAGGCAATAATAAAAAACGATCATTTTCTATTCATAAACGGTCAAACTATGCATTTGTTTATTAAATTTGTTTATGACATAAACAAATCAAATCGATTGGCAATTCTTCGTCACTAAATATCAGCACTTGTGTAATTTGAAGACGCTTAGAAAGAAAAACGATCACTTTCTATCTGTAAATGGACAAACTATGCATTTGTTTATCAAATTTGTTTATAACATGATATAGCGATAGTTGCACAAGAGCGCCCATGGATTAGATTTTTTAATTTTTGTTATTATAAAAATATACAGGGTGTTTTTTTTAACTTGAGACAACGAAATATCTCAAAAATACGCACCCTACGGAAAAAATGTCTGGAATAAAAACTTTTTATTTTCGAGGGGAAAAAAGATTTGTTAAAATTTACCCCACCCCACCCCCACAGGAGGCAGGAGTGGGGGTAACTTTGTAATTTCAAGTGGCAACTCCATTTTTTATCACAGATTCAGATTCTTCTTTACGAAATACGTAAGTTTTATTTGTAAAATTTGTTTCGATTCGCGATAGATGGCGCTGCAATTGCGAAAAACGAAACTGTTGACACTACTTTTAGCTCTACCCAGGAATAACGACGCGGACGTAGTAGTTGTCTATTCCCTTCGGGGTGCTTAATTTCGCAATTGCAGCGCCATCTATCGCGAATCAAAACAAATTTTCCGAATAAAACTTACGTATTTCGTAAAGGAGAATCTGAATCTGTGATAAAAAATTGGGGTTGCCATTTGAAATTACAAAGTTGTATATTTTTATAATAACAAAAATTAAAAAATCTAGTCCATAGGCGCTCTTGTGCAACGATCGCGGATCACTTCTTTGAAAAAATTAAAAATCGATTAAGAATTGTAAGCTGTAGGTGATTTTGAATAGTAAATTTCCAATTCAGCCCACTGTGGACCGATTTAATAACAACCTTTATTAGGTAAATATTGACATTTTTGATAAATGTTTAATGTCGAGAGAAAAAATTAATAGTATAGTATTAAATAAAATAATTAAAATATTAATCAGAAGGATGCTGAGAATCAAAAATAATAATCGGGAGGTGAGAGAACGAATGAGGAACAAATCACTGCATTCGGTTCATTCACCTTCCTTTCAATGTCGACCAGCTGTTACTCGATGGTTTTCTTTCCGAGTTTCTTTGCGGCTGAGCAGACTCTAAGTACTTCGGATTTGAGAGAGTAGATTATAAGAGACACGTAGGGTAGAGAAAGAGGGAGAGGGAGAAAGGGGGGGGGGGGGGGAAGAAGGAAAAAAGTGAGAAATCATTTATATGTATGATTCATCGAAATTAAGTATATAATCACAATTCCATTTCATTCCGTTATGATTTCAATCTACACTCATTTATCACATCAATTTTTTTCTGTATACACACTGAATTTCAAAACATGATTACCATGAATAGGGTCTTCGGTACAATGATTGGCCACTTAAGGATAATAGATAAAAAACGTTTTTTTTTAGACGAAACAGTTGCATTTTTAACCAAATAGTTGAATCTTCAAGCCAAATTCAAAATTTTTTAAAAGACAGTTGAATCTTCAACCAAGAACTTTTCTACCAAAAATAATATATTTTCACTATAAAAGGATGAATTTTTTTATCCAAAAAGACGAATTTTTAACAAGGCAGTTGAATTTCAAACAGCAACAGATGAATTTTTAACAATATAGTTGAATTTTCATTCAAATAATTGAATTATGAGACAAATAGTTGAATTTTGAGCAAACAGTTTTTCCACAAAAAAGAAAGATGGATTTTCAATCCAAAAGGATAATTTTCCTATCCAAAAAGATGAAATTTCAATAAATGAGTTGAATTTCCGACCAAAAAATACTAATTGTGGACAATATAATTGAATTTTTGTACAAACAGTTGAATTTTGAGCCAAAAACTATTTTCTACCAAAAATAATGAATTTTCTACCCAAAAATACGAATTTTCAACAAAGCAGTTGAATTTTCATCCAAATGATTGAACTTTGATACAAATAGTTGAATTTTAAGCAAAAAGCTGTTCCAGAAAAAGGTGGATTTTCAATCCAAAAGGATAATTTTTCAATCCAAAAAGATGAATTTTCCACAAAGCAGTTGAATTTTCCACCAAAAAATATGAATTTTCACACAAAAAGGATGTATTTTCTATCCAAAAAGGCCAATTTTCTACAAAGCAGTTGAATTCCTCACCAAAAAAGATTAATTTTCAACAATATAGTGGAATTTTTATGCAAATAGTTGAATTTTCAACCAAAAACTTCTCTACCGAAAATAATGAATTTTCTATCCAAAACGATGAATTTTCAACAACACAATTGAATTTTCGACCAAAAAGATTAATTTTCAACAAAATAGTTAAATTTTCATTCAAATAGTTGAATTTTCACTGAAAAAGGATGGATTTTCTACCCAGAAAGACGAATATTCAAGAAAGCAGTTAAATTACCAACCAAAAAAATGAAGTTTTAACAATATATGTAATCGAATTTTCATCTGAATAATTTAATTTTCATACAAATAGTTGAATTTTAAAACAAGAGCTTTTCTACAAAAAATAAAGAATTTTCGGTCTAAAAAGAATGTATTTTCTATAAAAAAAGACGAATTTTCAACGAAGCAGTTGAATTTCCCACCGAAAAGATGAGTTTTCAATGGATTGTTGAATTTTCAACAGAATAATTTTATTTTAATGCAAATAGTTCAATTTGCAACAAAGCTGTTGAATTTCGGACCAAAAAATATTAATTTTCAAACAATATAGTTGCATTTTTATACAAATAGTTGACTTTTTAACCAACAACTTTTCTACCAAAAGTAATGAATTTTCGACGGAATAATTGAATATTTAACATAATAGTTGTATTTTTATACAAGTAGTTGAATCTTCAAACTAAAAAGATGCATTTTTAACAAAAAACTTTTCCACAAAAGAAGATGGCTTTTCAATCCAAAATTATTATTTTTCTATCGAAAAAGGTGGATTTTTCTACAAAGCAGTTAAATTTCCGACAAAAAAAAATTAATTTTCAACAATATAGTGGAATTTTTATGCAAATAGTTGAATTTTCAACCAAAAACTTTTCTACGGAAAATAATGAATTTTCTATCCAAAAAGAAGAATTTTCAACGACACAATTGAATTTCCGGCCAAAAAGATGAATTTCCAAAAAAATAGTTGAATTTTCATTCAAATAGTTAAATTTTCACTGAAAAAAGGATGAATTTTCTATCCAGAAAGACGAATATTAAAGAAAGCAGTTAAATTACCGACCAAAAAAGATGAAGTTTTAACAATATATGTAATCGAATTTCCATCTGAATAATTTAATTTTCATACAAATAGTTTAATTTTAAAACAAAAACTTTTCTACAAAACATAAAGAATTTTCGGCCTAAAAAAATGTATTTTCTATACGAAAAGACGAATTTTTAACAAAGCAGTTAAATTTTCCACCAAAAGAGATTTTTTTCTTTTTGGCTTGAAAAATTGAAAAAATGGTAGAAAATTCAACTGTTTTGTAGAAAATTAGATTTTAAAAAATAAAAATTAATTTTTTCAATGAAAGTTTAACTATCCCATACTGGATTAAAAAATTATCTTTTCTAGTTGAGAAATTCAACTATTTGTTTAAAAACTTATTAAATTTATTGAAAATTCATCTTTTTGGTAGAAAATTAATCTTCCTGGTTGAAAATTTAACTTATTGGTTAAAAACTTTTGTATTCTTTTTTAGAATTCGTCTTTTTTTAGTATAAAATTAATCTTCTTGGTAGAAAACTCATCTTTTTGTTTGAAAATTCAACTCTTATTGAAAATTCGTCTTTCTGATATGAAAATTCATTTTTTAGTTTAATTCAACTACTTTTCCGGATTTAAAATGAAAATTTTTGTTAGATATCAACTATTACATTTTTTGTTGAGAATTCAAAATTTTTGGTTGAATAATTTCAACTAACTACCTGGTAGCCCCTATGTATGAAATTAATTGGGAACTTTTTTTAATAATAAAGTTTTTTTTTCGTAAATTCTAAGAATCTTATTTGAAACTAAAGGGATTTACAACTGAAATTCCAAGCTTTTAGAGAAACAAAATTGTGATTTTTCTTTTTCTTTTTCTTTTTCTTTTTTGTTTTCTTTTTCTTTTTCTTTTTCTTTTTCTTTTTCTCTTCTTTCTCTTTCTTTTTCTCTTCTTTCTCTTTCTTTTTCTCTTCTTTCTCGTTCTCTTTCTTTTTCCTTTTTCTTTTCTTTCTCTTTCTCTTTCTTTTCCTTTTTCTTTTTCTTTTTCTTCTTCTCCTTTTTCCTTTTTTTTTTATTTTTATTTTTCTTTTCCTTTTTCTGCAACAATTTCTATCGAGTTTTTGTAAATTCTAAGAATCTTATTTGAAACTAAAGGGATTTACAACTGAAATTCCAAGTTTTTAGAGGAACAAAATTGTGATTCTTCTTTTTCTTTATCTTTTTCCTTTTTCTCTTCTTTCTCTTTCTTTTTCTTTTTCTTTTCTTTCTGTTTCTCTTTCCCTTTCTCTTTCTTTTTCTTTTTCTCTTCTTTCTCTTTCTCTTTCTTTTTCTTCTTCTTTTTCCTTTTTTTTTATTTTTCTTTTCCTTTTTCTGCAACAATTTCTATCGAGTAAAATAAAATCGAAGGCAGAATAAGCAGAAGGTCGCGACCTCGCGAAGAACGAAGGAATTACACGAAGAGTGCAGTTTCACGAACAATAAAAAGTCGCTCGCAGCAATTCTTGAATTACTGCTTTACGTTCTGAAGAAGAACATCGTGGTCTTCAGACCACCAGGAATTCCTTCAGGACTTTTTTATTTTTTCCAGAATATATTTATGTTAAAGGCAAAATTAAGGCCGAGCCTCGCCCCATACTTTTATCTAAACAAAAAATTGTGGGGCCGTTTTAAAAAAAATGTTAATAAAATTAAAGTACTTTTGGTGTTCAATCATCGCCCGTTTTTGGGCCAGATTTTCGGAAAATTGGGGAATAGATTAATTTAATTTATTTTTAAATAGATGTTTTCTCTAATAAACCAAATAGTTAGACTTTTTAAAAATAATGAATTTTTCAAGCCAAAAGACGAATTTTATAGAAGAAAGTTGGATTTTCCACAAAAAGTTTATTTTCAAACGAGAAAGATAAATTTTCTACGATAAAGAATGAATTTTCAATAAGGATCCATTTTTACCAAATATTTCAATTTTATAAATAAAAGATGAATTTTCTACCTAAAAGATTAATGACCAAAAAAGACGAAATTTAAAAAAAATACATGAATTTTCAACATAGTTTTTGAATTTTCAACTAAACAAATATTTTTATTTTAAATTAAAAACAGTTGAATTCAGCTAAAAAAGACGAATTTTCAACTAAATAGTTCAATCCTGAATCAAAACAGAATATTTTTCAAACAAATAGTTGCATTTCAACCAAAAGGGATAGGTTTTCAGACAAGATTAGTTTTCTACCGAAAAAAAAAGAATTTTCCACAAAAAAAAAGAAGTTTCAACTAAATAGTTGAATTTTCAACTACAAAAAATCAATTTTCAAATAAAAATTATACAAATACTTTTTCAGTCAAGAAAAATAATCCTCCACGAAAACGAATTTCTAATAAAACAATTAAATTTTCAACCAAAGAGAAGAATTTTTAACTAAAATGATGAATATTAAAAAAAAAAGAATTTTCAGCAAAAGAGTTCAATATTCAACCAAACAGTTGCGTTTTTATGAAAAAAGGGTGGATTTTCAGTGAACAAGAGAAGAATTTTTGGATTAAATAGTATAAGAAACATGACTTTTCAACCTAATATTCAAATTTTCATGCCAAAAAGACGAATGCGTTTTTTTCAATTTTCAATTTCGATTTTAAATCAACAAGGTCGAATTTTCCATCCAAAACAATTAATTCTCAAAAAATATATATATAATAATAGTAATAATTTTGGGAAATTTTGTTATGATTTTTAATTTAAAAAAATTAATTTTAATAGACAAGTAGAAAATACTTCAAACCATTTAAAATTTCAAGATTTAAAAAAAAACTTTAACATTTTTTTCAATTTGGCAAGATTACAAAATTTTAGAAATAATTTGAGTGATTTATAGAGATATTTAGAAGTTTTAAAAAGATTTTAAAATAATTATAAACGTGAAAAGATTTTAAAACATTTTTAACAATATGTAGATTTTTTAAAGTTTCGTAAAAAAATCTAGAAAATGTTTAAGAATTTTGAAAGGTTTCAAGGAAACAAAAAAATGTTTTTAAGATTCATGGGAAAATATGAAATAATTTTTTATTTTTTCAAATGAATTCTTGAATGAAATTGAAAAATATTTCATTTTTTTAAAGTATTTCCTAAACTTTTGAAAAATAATTTAAAAGTTGTAAAGATTTAAAAAATTTAAAAAAAAAATGGATTTCGAACAAATATGACTTTTAAGAATTTTAAATGTTTTAAGAGAATGAAGAAATTGCATAAGATTTCTAGGAAAATTTAAAATGATTTTTTATTTTGAAAAATTGATTTGAAGAGAATATTAAAAAAAAACTTCAGAACTTTTCAAAAGATTTCCTACATTGTCAAAGAAAAATTGAAAAGATTTTAAGGCAATTTACTTTTTCGACATGTCTGAAATCTTCAAAAATCTTTTTGAATTTTCTCGAGAAACCTAGGAAAATTGTATTAATAAAACCCTAAACGAAATGAACGAAAAAAACTTTTAAAAAATATAGTTTGTGAAATTTTTATCTTGTATTAAAAAGTATTTTTCCCTTTAAATTATAATTTGCCAAATTTTTTTTTCTCACTTTTTTGACTGAAAAATCTTTTTCGGTTGAAAAATCCAGAATTTTGTCGAAAATTTGACTTGTTGGATGAATTCAACTCTTTTTTATTAAAATTTTTTTTTTCGCTGAGAATTTATCTTTTTTATAGAAAATTCATCTTTTTTATAAAAAATTCATCTTTTTTAGTAGAAAATCAATCTTCTTGTTTGAAAATTTACCTTTTTGGTTGAACATTCAACTTTTTTGTTGCAAATTCCTTTTTGGATGAATTCATTCGTTTTTGATTAAAAAATAATAATATCTTTTTGAATTAAAATATCAACGACTTTATTGAAAGTTAATTACTTTGTTGAAAGTTCATTTTTTATGGTTGAAAATTAAGTATTTTCGTTCAAAATTTATCTTTTTTGATAGTAGTTTGTGTTGAAAACTCATATTTTTTCGACTAAAAATTCATATTTTAATAATTCATATTTTTTTATTTAAAATAAAAATCTTTTTTGATTGAAATATCAAATATAACATTTTTTGTTGAGAATTTATCTTTGGGACGACTGAAAAATCCTGAAAAATAAAATTCCTGGACCCGTAAAATACCCGAAAAATAAAATATTAGAAATGGAAAATTTCGGAAATTTTTAAACTGCGGAAATATAAAAATCCCGGAATAATCAAATCACCGAATTTATAAAAATGAACGAAATTGTTTCAGAAATATTATTTATTTATTAAGAATAAAAATTGTATATTTCTATCGAAGGAAATGTTTTTAATGTTCGATGTATTTTTTTAAATTATTGTTATTTTGAATTCAAAGAATAATTTTAAGAAACATTGAACTTTAGAAAATTTTCTTGGATCAAAATATTTAATTAATGTATTTTTAATTAATGAACAATATTTAGTTAAAAAAAAAAAAATTTCTTTAATGGTTTAAATTCGGAAATTTTCTAGTGTTGGGTGTTTTATTGTTCGGAATTTGTAATTCGGTAATATTATAAACTATTCGGGAATTTTACAATTCGAGATTTGTATATTTCAACAATTTTACAGTATAACATGATTTATATTTTGATTTGATATACCTGAAAACTTCAAAAAAATGTTTAATTTTTTCAGGAATTTCAGGAAAATTATATTTATATAACCTTAAAAACAAAACAAAAAACAGAAAAAAAACGTTTTTTTTTAGTTAGCCAAGAATCGAACTCTTGAAACCGGTAAAAGAATCGACCGCTAGAGAAGGACACAGGGTCTATGGCCTAATATCTCTGTTTATTAAATATTTGAAATTAAATTTTTTAAACAAACATAAACTTAAAAAATAGAATTTGATTTTTTCAGTTGATATTTGTTTAAGAGATGTACTTTCAAATAAATGGTTATTCCAAATTTTTATTTTGTATTAAAACTTATTTTTTTCTGCAAATCGAAATATGTTCCACGCGCGCAGCGCGCGATCGATGATGCTAGTTTGATATTAAGTAGATGACTATTTCACAGGTAAAAAAAAATTGTTCCAAATATTATCGGCGACACGTTAGCACACATAAACCCAACGACGCGTGTCTCCCAGTTCCTGCGTTTCAGCTCCACCTGCTACTTCCGGCTTCCCCTGAGGCTCCATGCCATCGTTTCTAAGCGTCGAGCTTCGTCCTTTGTCCCTAAGTATATAGGACTATGGTTACATACATTCGTGATTCATACAGGATTAATTTATATTTGACTGACATCAGACTCCTTCCGGGGAGCCGATGTCGATTTCCGTCGTGACACTGCATACATTTTTCACACAAGGGACCGTACTTATATTACATAACTAGAGCCGCATAAGGGACCTATCATGAGACACATTTTTAGGAGGTTTTGAGATTTTCGTTAATTTTTGAACGATAGTAGAATATATTTACAAAATGTTTATATCAATGAATGCGCTGATCTTTTCTGAATGCGAAACAACTATTAAATGTTTAATTGAGTTTAGGCAAAGTTATTATATTTATGAAAATACGGAACGACCTTTAAGTACCTACTAGACTATTATGTGCGCGCGCTAACTTTTATATTCATTTTTCTCATTTACTCAATTTTCGAATAACTTTTTATTTCGACTTGAACAACATAATAAATCCGGAAACAAATATCAATTTAATATAATTATAAATTTAAATACCAATAATGTGTCTTTGAAAATTTTTCCTCTTATTATTAAATGGAGATATAAGAAAATTCAGGAAATATATCATGAAGGAAGGCGGCGTGGTGGTGATAATGTAGACATGAAAATGTCCACATTAATCAATGTGGACAACAATGTTTAACATTATTTTCATTGAAATATTCAAATGATGTTGAATTTATATATTTTTTGAATTTTAAAATGGTATTTTTGACATTCTGAATCATTGATAACCTTTTATACTAATTCTAGAAGGCAATTAAAACATATGTCCATATAATTTTGAAAATTGAATTCAGATAATCATTTCACAATATCGCAAACATTAAAAAAACTATATATTTGTAATGAAGGTATTTGTAATGAAAAATCAACTTTTATTATATAAATCATAGCCCATATTTAATTACGTAACCTTAAAATAAATTATCAATCTTCATGTAATTTAATATTGTGAAAAACATAATCCGCTGATAATTAATTAATCAGTTCACAAAATAAGAAGCATTCAACTATAACTTTCATTAAAATATTAAAATAATTTGTACTCTATTAATTTTTTTAATTTCGAACTTTCATTTCTGGAAACTTAATTTATTAATAATCGTTTAAAGTAATCGCAGAAAATGTAGGTTTCAGTAGAATCAGTTCATATATAATTAGTCAGTTCACAACATAAAGAGCATTAAACAATTATTTCCATTGGAACATTCAAATAATTTTTACATTATATATTTTTTTTTTCATTTGAAAATGCATTTCGATACATTCAATTTATTATAGACCTTTAAAGCTGATTCCAGAAAAAATCAAAATATATGTACATATTAATGAATCATTTCACAACATAAAAGCAATAAATAGTTATTTTTAATTGAAACATTGTAATAATTTTTACTTTATATTTTCCTGCTAAATTTAGTTAATATTAACTTCTTAAACTAATTTCATAGAAAAGTGAAATATATGTAAATATAATATTTGGAAGCAGAATTCAGATACTTATTTCACAACATCAAACAAATTTTAAATGAAAAGCATTAAACTATAACTTTCATCAAAACATTCCAATAATTTTTACTTTACATTATTGCAAACTTTTACTTTCATTTCTAAAAATTTCATTTATTCATAACATTTTATACTAATTTCAGAAAAATAAAACATATTTACATATAGTTTTTAAAATTAAATTCAGATACTCATTTTACAAAATCAGGCACATTTGAAAAATTCTTTAATTACAATAAGGGTACTTTGAATATCAATAAATTTTTAATATAAAAATTATATCCAATGTTCAATTATATAACCTTAAATTACATTATCAATTTATGTTACTTAATCTAAAAAAAAGCTGAACATTTACCTTTATTTAATTTAATATAGCGACAAAAATGATCAGCTAATAATTAATGAATAATTTCACAATAAAAGAAGCTTCAAGCTTTAATATTCATTGAAACATACAAATGACTTTTACTTTTCTTTTAATTTTAACTTTCATTCAGGAAAATTTGATTTATTATTGACCTTTTAAAGTGATTCCGGAAAATTTAAGTTTTAATAGAAACAGTTAATAATTAATTAATCAGCACACAAAATAAAAAGCATCAAACAATTATTTTCACTGAAACATTGAAATAATTTTTACATTATATTTTTTACAAACTTGAAATTTCATTTCTGAAAATTTGAATGATTATTAACTTTTTATAGCAATTTTCTAAAAAAATAAAAATAAAATATTTATATGTAATTTTGAAAATTGAATTCTGATACTCATTCAAGCATTAATCTATCATTTTCATTCCAACATTTAAATAATTTTTACTTTACATTTTTTGAAATTTTCACTTTAATTTATGAAAATATGATTTATTAGTAACCTTTTATAGTAATTTGAAAAAAATAATCATTCCACAACATCACAAACATTGCCAGAAATTACATTATTGGAATAGAGGTACTTTAAATGTAAATCAACTTTTAAGTGCAAATTATTCCAATGTTTTAATGAAAATTAATGAAAATTAATTTTAAAAATTAATTTGTAAAGTTTATTGCTTTTTATGTGTTGAAATCATTAAAAGAAGTATTAAACTATAATTTTCATTGAAACATTCGCATAATTTTTACTTTATATATATTTTTTAAGTTTGAACTTTCATTTTTGAATATTTGATTTATTAATAACCTCTTAAACTAATTCCAGAACATGTCAGTTTCAATATAATCAGTTAATAATTAATTAATCAGTTCAGAACATAAAAAGCATTACACAAGCACTCAAATGATTTTTACATGATATATTCTCCTTCAAACTTGAGATTTCCTTTCTATAGGTACATTTATTTAAAAAATAATAGCCCATATTCAATTAAATAACATTCAAGTAAATAATCAATTTATGTTACTTAATTGAAAAAAATATTTAAATTCTATCTTTATTCAGTTTAAAGTTTTTAACAAAATTAATTAACCAATAATTAAATAAACTGATTACAAGATGAAAAGCATGAAACTATCATTTTCAAATAATTTTTGCTTTGTATTTTTTAAACATGAAATATATAATTTTGAAAATTGAATTCAGATAATCATTTAAGCATTAATCTATACTTTTCATTGAAATATTCAAATAATTTTTACTTGATGTTTTTCTTTCTTCAAATTTGAACTCTCATTTCGGTCAATTTGAATTATCAATAACTTTCTAAACGCATTCCAGAAAATGTAAGTTTTAATAGAATCAGTTAATAATTAATTAATCAGTTCACAATATAAAAATATTTTGTCATTCATCTAATCTGATCGAGTAGAATATAGTATAGATCGGCCAAAATATAACGCGCATATCATATGACAAAGTAGAACATCTGCGACTGGATTAGAAATGTAGAAAAATTACTGAAATACACTTTATTTTACGCCGTGTATTGATAAAGTCAGTCATAGCAACCAAAGATTTAATATCTTCAAAAACAACTTACATTCAAAGTAATAGTGGAAATAAATAAATCGAAATAATTATTTATCGGCGATCGATCAAATGAGAAATCTACTCTTTTAATTCTGTTAGTTTTGATTTCAAAATATAGAGGTCACACTATGACTTACTATCACTAACAGAAAATCTTTCTCCATGAAATTACGAGTTTTCATCTATAGGATAACTAGAGCCGCATACGGCAAAGGGACCTATCATGAGACACATTTTTAGGAGGTTTTGAGATTTTCGTTAATTTTTGAACGATAGTAGAATATATTTACAAAATGTTTATATCAATGAATGCGCTGCTCTTTTCTGAATGCGAAACTCCTATTAAAAGTTTTATTAAGTTTAGGCAATGTTATTATATTTATGAAAATACGGAACTCACTTTATGTTCCTATTATGAAACAACTTTTGGACTCTTGTACCGGTGTTCCATAATGGGTGTCCCTATTATGGAACAGCAAAGAAATGCGTTTTTTTATTAATATGGCTTATTTGATATTATTTTCTATATCAAATCAAACTAAATGGTACAATGAACTTTTATTTCAATCGTTCATAGAGATAAATAAATTGAATACAAGTTTATTAAAATTGAGAAACCTAACCTACAAAGGGTAGTTTTCGTGAACGAAGTGAATTACATTTTATTTTTTCTAAAAAATGTTTGTTATAGGGAATAAGTTTTTATTTAGGTGAATGAAAAAGAAGCAACAACCATGTCGAATAAAGTAAAAACTTAATAAACTTGGTCAAAGTAAAGTGTAAATCAAATATTAGACTAAGTACACTTTTCGTTTTCTTTCATCATTCTCTATAATAACTTCCTGTCTTTTATTGATTATTCGTCCTTTTTCGTAAAAAATTATTCTTCTTGGTTGAAAATTCGTATTTTACCTTCAATATTTAACAGTTCTTTTTAAATTTGTTTTCTCTGTTGACTGAAAAGTATTGTTTAATTCAAAACACAACTTTTCTTGAAAATTTGTCTTCTTTGGTCGAACTTGACTGTTTTTTATTCAAAATTGAAATCCTTTCTGATTGAAATTCAAATTACATTACATTGTTTGTTGAGAATTCATAATTTTTAGTTGAAAATTTAACTCCCTCGTTAAAAGTGGAACTCTTTTTAAAAAATCAATTCTTTTTGTTGAAGATTCATCATTTTAATTGAGAATTCATCCCTGATTACAAATTTAACGACCATGTTGAAAATCAGTTTTTTTTTACTAAAACTTTAATTATTCCAGTCGAAAATTTAACTATATTGTTGAAAATTCGTTTTTTTTTGCTAGAAATTAGTTGTTTTTTTTTTTACAGAAAATTTAACTATTTCATCTTTGGTTAAAATTGTATCTTTTTTGGACGAAAATTGAACTGTTAGATTGATAATGGATCTCTTTGATTTAAAAATGAGAATATATGGTGAAAATTTTTTGTACCTTTTTGGTATAAAATTCAATTATCCCAGTTGAAGATTCATCATTCTAATTGAAAATTCATTTCAGATTGAAAATTTAACGACCTTTTTGAAAATCAATTTTTCTAACTGAAAATTTATCTATTCCAGCTGAAACTGTAACTATTTTGTTCGAAGTTCCTTTTTTTTTTGTTAGAAATTAGTTGTTTTTTTTTAAAGAAAATTTAACTATTCTATTTTTGAAAAAAATATATCTTTTTTAGACGATAGCTTAACTGTTTGGTAATTGATCTTTTTCTCAATTAAAATATTTTGTGAAAATTTCTTGTACCTTTTTGGTATAAAATTCAACTTTTCCAGTTGAAGATTCATCATTTTAGTTGAAAATTCATCACATTTGTCGAAAATTGAACTGTTTGACTGAAAATCCGTTTTTTTTCGTTAAAAATTAATTTGTTTAACTTAACGTTTGACTATTCTATGTTTTGTTGAAAATTCTTCTCTATTTTTTTTTGTATAATTCAAACTTTGGTTAAAAATGTATCATTTTCAGTTGCAAATTCAACAACTTAGTTGCAAATTCATATATTGTGTTGAAGATTTGTATTCTTTTTTAGAAAATTAATCTTCATGGTTGAATATCCATCTTTTTGGTTGAAAATTCAACCATTTCAGTGAAAGATTCATAATTTTAATTGAAAATTTATCGGTTTGTTTTAAGATTCAATTATTCCAGTTAAAGATTTATAATTTCATTTGAAAATTGATCACTTTGGTTAAAAATTCATATTTTTTTCTTGTTAGAAATTAGTTTTTTGAACAGAAAATTTAACTATTCTATTTTTGGTTTAAAAAGTATCTTTTTATACAGCAGTCTAACTGTTTGATTGATGATTTACGTAACATCATGAACAAAACTCATCGAATAGACATTCTTAGTTGATTCCATCAACAAATTGAGTCTATTCGTTAAAAAATAGAAAACTCTGAATTTCCTTACAAAAATTGTTTTAATAAATCATAATTATTGGGAATTTGTAAAGCACTATAGAATAGAAAAAAAGTCATCCTAAAGATATTCTTAATTGATTAAAAAAAAATCGCAAATATATCCTTAGTTAATTTTTCTCAATTGAGCATATTCGCTGAAAAATAGGCAACCTCTGAATTTGTTCATAAAAATGTTTGTAAATAATCAATCATTCTTGTAAATTTGCAAAGTACCATATGAAACTGTCACCGGAAAAGCATTCTTAGTTTATTTTTTTTTTTAATTGATCATCTCCGCTTAAACCAAAGGATTAAAACAGTAACAAGTCACGCAGTCTTAATCCAATCAGAATGACAACTTAGATTTAGGATATAATAAATTGTACGGATTTTCGATAATGTTTACAGAAGGGATTATCATAAAACGTTCTATTTAATAACAATATAATAAATTTCGATAGATTTCGATATATTTTGATAGATTTCGATATATTTCGAGATATTTCGATAGATTTCGATATATTTCGAGATATTTCGATAGATTTCGAGATACTTCGATAGATTTCGAGATGATTCGATAGATTTCGAGATGATTCGATAGATTTCGAGATATTTCGATAGATTTAGAGATACTTCGATAGATTTCGAGATACTTCGATAGATTTCAAGATGATTCGAGAGATTTCGAAATTTTTTCTGTAGGAGATTTATTAAATAGGATATCTCAAGGGGAGGGGGGGTCGATACATTTTGTTACGATTAGTAATGGTAGGGAGGAGGGGTTCCTTCACTCATGTACGCAATTTTTGCAAATTCGCAAAAACTTTCTCCTGAAGATTACCTTTTTGGTTATAAATTTGATTATTTTGTTGAAAATTTAACAATTTTCTTAAAAAGACTTTTTTTTGAAAATTCAACTGTTTTGTTAAAAATTCGTCTTTTTGGGTTAAAAATTCAACTCTTCTCGTATGATATTAACCTTTTGTTTAAAATTCATATTTTGTTGCTGATAAGTCAACTGAAATATTTTTTGGATGAACAATATTTTTTCTGAAAATTTTTATTCTTAATTTAAAAGTTCAAGGTTTTTTAGTAGAAATATTGCATTTTTCTTGAAAAAAAATGCATTTGTTTTTTAAATTCAAGTATTCCCTAAGAAACTTATTTTTTGTTTTAAATTTTTTATTTTTTTCTGTACAAAATTCTATTAAAATCCTTTTGGACGAAAACTCAACTCTTTTTTTGAAAATTTGTCTTTTTGAATAAAAAATTCCCCTGTTTTAGTAGAATTTTCATTTTTCTTGGACCAAAATGCAACTGTTTGGTTGAAAATTTAAAAATCTTGTTAAAAAGTCACGCTTTTTGGTTAAAAATTCGACTATTTAGCAGAAAATTAACTTATAGATTACAAATCTTATTTTGGTGTTTGAAAGTGAACTGGAATCTCCTTTGGATGAAAATTTAACTATTTTTTAAAAGTTTATTTCCAATTTTTGGTTAAATTTAATATTTTGGCGTTGAAAAGAGAATTAAATTTTTTTCTGGATGAATGTTCAACTTAAGAAAAAAAATTTGTCCTTTTTTTTTATTCAAAACTCATCTATTTGAGTACAAATTTCACCTTTTTTTATTGAAAATTCAACTATTTGTTTGAAAGTTGAACAACTTTGTTAAAAATAATTTTTCTGGTTCCAAATTTAGAATTTCAGTTAAAAATTCATCTCTTTGCTTGAAAATTGAACTATTTTGTTAATTTTTTGAAAAATAAATGTTCTAACTGAATTTTTTTTGTTTTTTTGTTGAAAATTTATCTTTTCTAGTAGAAAATTCAACTGTTTGATTGAGAATTCAAGTATTTTGTTGAAAAGTCATGCTTTTTAGTAGAAAATTAACATTTTTGTTTGAAAATTTAACTATTTCGTTGAAAATTCATCCATTTTAGTTGAAAAAATTCGTTTTTTTTCATGAAAAATTCAATTTTATTCGAAGAAACTTATTTTTTATTAGAAAATTCATATTTTGATCTTGAAAAGTCAACTGGAATATTTTCTGGAAGGAAATTCAACTATTTTTTACAAATTTGTTTTCTTTTTGAAAAAAAATTCATCTCTTTTCAAAGAAATGTAATCTTTTTTGGATCAAAATGCAACTATTGGGTAGAGAATTCAACAATTTTGTTAAAAATTAATCCTTTTGGGTAAAATTTCGTCTTTTTGGATTTAAAATTTAATTTTTCCGTAGAAACTTATTTTTTATTAAAAAATTCATATTTTATCTTGAAAAATCAACTGAAATCTTTTCTGGATGGAAATTCAACTATTTTTTAAAAATTTGTTTAATTTTTAAATGAAAATTCATCTGCTTCAAGAGAAATGTCATCTTTTTGGGATAAAAATACAACTATTGGGTAGAGAATTTAACAATTTTGTTAAAAAGTCATCCTTTTTTGGTAAAAATGTGTCTTTTCATATTAGGAAAGCAATTTTTTTCGTACAAACTTATTTCTTGGTTAAAAATTCATAGTTTGTTCGTGAAAAGTCAATGAAAATCTTTTCTAACAGAGAATTCAACTTTTTTTTTTAATTTATCTTTTTGAATTATACATTCATCCGCTTTGGTAGAAATTTCTTTTTTTTTATGAAAATGAAATTTTTTGTTTAAAAATTATTCTTCTTTGCTTGAGTATTCAACTATTTTATTTAAAAGATTTGGTTACGATTTGTAATGGTAGGGAGGAGGGGTTCCTTCACTCATGTATGCAATTTTTGCAAATTCGCAAAAACTTTCTCCTGAAGGTTATCTTTTTAGTTATAAATTTTATCATTTTGTTGAAAATTTAACAATGTTCTTGAAAAGACATTTTTTTGCAAATTCAACTATTTTGTTAGAAATTCGTCTTTTTGGGTTAAGAACTCAACTCTTCTCGGATAATATTAACCTGTTGTTTAAAATTCATATTTTGTTGCTGATAAGTCAACTGAAATAGTTTTTGGATGAAAAATATTTTTTCTGAAAATTTGTCTTTTTGATTTCAGAGATCATATTTTTTTAGTAGAAATATTGCATCTTTTGTTTTTTAAATTCAACTATTTTCTGAAAACTTAACTTTTGGTTAAAAATTTTTTTTCTGTAGAAAAGTCTATTGAAATCCTTTTAGATGAAAATTCAATCTAAATCTTGTTAAAAAGTCATACTTTTTATTTAAAATTTTTACTATTTAGCAGAAAATTAACTCATAGTTTACAATTTTTATTTTGGTGCTGGAAAGTGAACTGTAATCTTCTTTGGATGAAAATTTAACTATTTTTTTTTAAGTTTTCTTTTATTTCATCTGTTTTAAAAGAAATATTTCATCTTTCTTGAATGAAAATACAACTGTTCGGTTGAAAATTCAACTCTTCTAAAATTTGTTTTTCTGATTTCAGGATTCACCTGCTTTAGCAGAAATTACATCTTTCTTGCATAGAAATGCAAGTGTTTATTTTAAATTTCAACGATTTTCTTGAAAGGTCATACTTTTTGGTTAATTTTTTTTATAATTTTGGTTAATTTTTTCTGGTTGAAAAGAGAACTAAAATCTTTTTTGGATGAAAATTCAATTATTTTTTGGAAAATTTGTTTTTTTTTTCTTTTTCAAATTAAAAATTTATCTGTTTTAGGAGAAATTTCATCTTTCTTGGATAAAAATGCAACTTTGGTTGAAAATTCTACTGTTTTGATGAAAATTTTTTTTTGATAAATTTTAAGTATTTCGTAAAAAATTCACTTTTTGTTAAAAATGGTTTTTTTGGTGTTAAAAAATGAACTGAAAGCTTTTCTGGATGAAAGTTCGAATTGAAAAAATTGTTCTTTTTTGATTGAAAATTCATCTGTTTTAGTATAAATTTAATTTTTTTTTAAATAAAAATTCAACTGTTTGGTAGAGAATTCAACTTTTTTTCTAAAATTTATTTTATTTCTAAATAAAAATTCATCTGTTTCAAAAGGAATTTCATCTTTTTGGATAAAAATGCAACTGTTTGGTTTAAAATTCAACAAATTTGTTGAAAAGTCATACTTTTTAATTGAAAATTCTGCTGTTTTATTAAAAATTTAACTATTTTGTAGAAAATTTACTTTTTGGTTATATTTAATATTTTGGTGTTGAAAACAGAACTGAAATATTTTCTGGATGAAAATTCAAACATTAAAAATATTTTTTTTATTAAAAATTCATCTGTTTTAAGAGAAATTTCATCTTTCTTGGATAAAAATGCAACTGTTTGGTTGAAAATAAAACTATTTTGTTAAAAAGTCGTACTTTTCGTTTGGAATTCTACTGTTTTGTTAAAAATTTAACTATTTCGTAGAAAATTTACTTTTTGTTTAAACTTCATATTTTGGTGTTAAAAAATTAACTGAAAGCTTTTCTGGATGTAAGTTCAACTTTTTTAAAAAATGTGTCCTTTTTTATTGAAAATTCACCTGTTTTAGTACAAATTTCATCTTTCTTGGATAAAAATTCAACTATTCCGTTACAAATTCATCCCTTTTGGTTGAGAAAATTCGTCTTTTTGGATAAAAAATTCAATTTTGTTCGTAGAAACTTATTTTTTGTTAAAAAATTCATATTTTGATCTTTCAAAAGTCAACTGGAATCTTTTCTCGATGAAAATTCAACTATTTTTTTTTAAATTGGTTTCCTTTGTAAATAACAATTCATCTGTTTTAAGAGAAATTTCATCTTTTTTGGATAAAAATGCAAATATTGGGTAGAAAATTCAACAATTTTGTTAAAAAGTCATCCTTTTTGGGTCAAAATTCGTCTTTTTGGATGAAAAATTCAATTTTGTTTGTAGAATCTTATTTTTTGTTCAAAAATTCATATTTTGATCTTGAAAAGTCAACTCGAATCTTTTTTGGATGAAAATTCAACTATTTTTTTAAATTTGTTTCCTTTTTAAATAACAATTCATTTTTATCTTTTTTGGATAAAAATACATTGACTGGGTAGAAAACTCAACAATTTCGTTAAAAAAGACATCTTTTTGGTGTGAAAATTCATCTTTTTGGCTTGAAAATTCAATTTTTCGTAGAAATGTATTTCTTGGCTCAAAATTCATATTCTGATCGTGGAAAGTCAACTAAAATCCTTTTTAACAGAAAATTGAACGATTTAATAAAAATTTTATTTCAATTTATAAATTCATCCGCTTTAGTGAAAATTTCTTTTTTTTATGAAAATGCAACGTTACGAAATGATTTTTTTTAAAGAGTTATATTTTTAGTTGAAAATTCATCTCTTTGGCTGAAAGTTTAACTATTTTTTTGCAAATTAATCTTTTTGAATTAAAAATTCAACTACTTGGGTAAAAGTTAAACTACATTGTCAAAATTTTTTTTAGAGGGCTTATGGCTGTGGGTAAAAATTTAATTGTTCAGTGGAAAACATTTTTTTTGTTTAAAATTAATTCTTCAATTGAAAATGTAACTTTTCCATTTTTTTAAGATTGATCTTTTTTAGCTGAAATTTCTCCTTTTTTGGTGAAAAAAAATCATTTTCTTGCCTCAAAATTTCATTTTGGTTGGGTAAAAATGCATCAGTTTCGTGGAAAAATAATTTTTTTCTGAAGTCATATTTTTTGTTTGTAAATTCAATTTTTATAGAGAAAATCCGTCTGTTGGCTTGCAGGTTCAACAAAATTTAGGTAAAATTTTCTTTCTTCAGTGAAAAATCTCTATTTGTTGAAAATGCATCTTTTTGGTCGTAAAAAACTTTTTTTAAAAATAAATTTCATCTTTTTTTATTGAAATATAAACTGCGACACTTTTTGTTGAAAATTTTATTTTTTGGTTGAAAATTCAACTATTATGTTAAAAATGTAATTATTTGGTTGAAAATTCAAGTATTCCTTTAAAAAGCCATGTTTCATAGTAGAAAATACATTTTTTGGTTTGAAATAAAATAATAGTTTCAGTTGGCGCGACCACCGCTACCGACCGGCCTCGCTGGTTACGCCGACTGAAACCCGGCGCAGGCACGCTTGGACATTTTTAGTCATATCTCGGGAACCAATAAAGATTTTTCAATTTTTATCGGCTTGATTTAAAGCTAGGACTTTAAAGACTACATGGTAAAAATTTCAGATTTTTGTTCCAATTTCCCCAGGTCATGCCATAAGTTGAATTTAAGGTACAAAATTCAAGAAATTCTTGATTTTTTTTTTCAAATTTCTCAAATGGTATATTATTTTTAAAATATCAGAAATATCTCTGTGAGGGGTCATTAGATGCGTAATTTCATAAACTTTCCAACGATTTTTTAAAAAACTTTTCGACGGTAGTGTACATCTGTCATTAAGGGGAGAGTCTACGCAAGAAGTAATTTTTTCACGGGCGATATAATTTTATCCCTACAAAGTTGCACCCCTTACTAGGGGTCGTACATTTATTACGTAACGCTTTTTTAGAAGTTATTTAGATCCCCAAAATAGATGGAACAATAGATAACACCCCCCCCCCCCCCGGGTAAATAAAAATTAAGCCTATTTATTGAAAAATCGCCAAACTGTGAATTTGTTTATGAAAATTGTTTAAATAATGAATAACTGTTGTCATTTTGCAAAGTATCGTAGTAGAGAGTCATCGAAAAGACATATCTAGTTTATTCCGTAAACAAAAATTGAGCCTTTTTATGGAAAAATCGCCAAACTGTGAACTTGTTTATCAACATTGTTTAAATAATAACCAAAAAGCATCTATTTTCAATTAATGGTAACAGAATATTTATTTCCCTCACATTTTATACAAATTCTATTAATTTCAATGAGCTAAACATTGCCAATCCCAAAAAATGACTTTTCTTCATTAATTTGTTTATAACACAATACAAATTTTTTAAAATTATTTTAACCAACTGGAAATTATTTCTATATAGTTGTAACACTGTTTTAATATCTGTTTTAGTCAATCTTAATGTCTTTAAAGAAATTACGCTTGGGAAAAGTTAACAAAAAAAATTTTAACTTTGTTGTTAAATAACAAATTTTCGAACAATTTGAAAAAAAATCTGATCACATAAATCTTTTCAAAATTTAAAAAGCTTTTATACAGAAAAAACGTGTAAATCAGATGAATAGTGTAGGCTAACAATTGATTTCTCCACGGGTACCTTTTTTGCCCACTGTGGCACAATAGGGGCAAAAAGACTTTTTTGGTTAAATATAACGTTCAGCCCACAAATATTGACCGATTTGGACAAAAAAATTTGAAAAAAATCTGATAAGTTTTCCAAGAGAGTTGTCAAGCCAGATTTTTTAATTAGGTTTTCAATTTTTTTATAAATAAACAAATATGATGAAAAACTAGCCAATTTTTCCATTTGACATTCCCGGTGCTAAGTTCCTGCCTAAGTTTTATAGAGTAACTTTAGTTGAAGATGTTCCAATATTATACAATAAACAAAACAAATTTTTATAAACAAATTCATTATTGGAAGAATGTTTTCTATGATAATAATTTTACATTTTTTCAAGTTATATTGCAAGAAATTTAAGTGGAAACAATATAATGATGCAGAAATTTCTTTATTAGATTATTATTGTCAATATTATAAAAAAATTTAATTAAAAAAATGCATTAATCAGGCATTTTTCGACAGAAAAATTAATTTTTTTCGATGTCATTTTTTTTTAATTAGGAACTTTATGATGATTTCAGCAAAATTCATAGTTTGTTGATTAATCTTATGATTTTTTAAAACAAATTTAATAAACAAGTACATTATTCGGGCATTTGTTGGTATTTGTCGGTTGAAAATTCGTCTTTTTGGCTTGAAAATTGAACAATTTGATTGCATTTTTTTTCCTTGACTTACAAATTTATTTGTAAATTCATCTCTCTCTGTACAAATTTGAAATTTTTTGGTTAAAAATGTAATTGTCTTGTCAACAATTAATCGGTTTCGGATGAAAATGAACTTATTTGTTAAAAATTCAATTGTTTTGTAGAAGATTCGTATTTCTGGTTTAAAACTTAAACAATTTGATAGAAAATTTAACAATATGGTTGAAAATGTAAATATTTTGATAACAATTCGTCTTTTTTAAAGAAAATCAATTTTTTCTACTAAAAGTTGGACTGAAAATGAATCTATTTTAGTTCAGGATTCAAGTCTTTTATTGAAAATTTGTTTTTGTTGGATGAATCCGGCTGTTCTTAATTTCTAATTACAATGTTTTTTTTGTTTGTTGAAATATCATCTATTACATTTACTGCTGAAAATTCATCTTTTTATTTTGAAAATTAAGGTCCTTGGTTGAAATTTGAACTATCGTTCTTAAAAGCTCAGATTTTGGGTTGATTCATAATTTTAGTTCAAAATTCGTTAAATTTGTTTGTTAAAAATTAATTTCTTTACCTGAAAATGGAAATATTTCGTTAAAAATTCAAATGATTTGTTGAAAATTCAACTGGTTCGTGGAAATTTTGTATTTTGTGTTTTAAAATTCAAGTATTTTGTAGAAAATTTATATTTGGTTAAAAATGTGCATACTTTGTAAAAATTCTTCTTTTTTGTACAAGCTCAGTTTATTTGTTCCAAATGGAATTGTTTATTTTACAATATCAAAAACAAACTATTTGAAAAACCATAATGAAAAATTTTCGAATATTGAGAGTTCTAAAAATTTTTGAAACGAAATCCCTTAAATTTCTTTGGATTTTTTAAATATAACTCAAAACCATATATAATAACATATTACTTCTTAAAAATAAAAAATAATTAGAATTAAAAATTTTCAATTTCAATCCATATATTTCAAATTTGCATCGAATATTTTTACAATATTATAACATCTTTCTAAGAACAAAAGTATCAAGACAATTGGTAAAAATGAGTATTTATTTTAAAAATATATTTGTCAAAGACAATTCATATTAGTTTTTAATTTATTATTTGAAAAATCGTAAAAAATTTATTTTTTACACGAAAAAACGGATGTTTATGAACATATGCAGCTTAAATTAGTACTTTATTTATATTTTATTAATAAGATATAATATGTTTACAATAAGATAATATCTTTATAAAAACAAAAGTCTCAAGTCATTCGTTAAAAGGGAATCTTGATACGAACAATTTAAACATCCCTCATGATTTTTTAAACAATTTTTAATTGTTTAAATGAATTTCAGTTCTTTAAAAATTTTTTTTTCTAAAACAAGTAAAAAATAATGGTATTTTCTGAATAAAATGTAATGGTTGGTCATTGTTTCGAGTAATAAATTTGGTTAAAAACCTCATGTGATTATTCAAACAATTGATTGTTCTTTATTTTCAGAATGTCTAAAAAAATTTTAAACAAATAGAAAGTTTTTGAATATTACAAGAAAGTCATAAGTGTTATTTATTATATAAATCAATAATTATTATTAATATTCCTGGGAATAACTTTTAATTATACTGCTAAATATTTTTGATAAGCTATACGTTTTGCAGACATTTGCCAATTGTTCGGGACGTAATCTTTAGTAAAGGTGTTCGCACAAGAAAATCCGTTGCAGTGCGCTGGAGACGTCTGACGGACAAGCCGTCCGCGCGCGAACCATAACGCCAACCAATCGCGTGCAACGTGTCGTGCTGCTGCGGTCCGAGCGGTGACGTACACAAGTGTGTCGCT